>SWBL01000108.1:0-145495 GCA_024195585.1 Aureobasidium sp. EXF-3400
TTCTTCCACAGTCCTCAAGCAGGTCCACCCCGACACTGGTATCTCCAACCGTGCCATGTCCATCCTGAACTCTTTCGTCAACGACATCTTCGAGCGTGTTGCAACCGAGGCTAGCAAGCTCGCTGCTTACAACAAGAAGTCGACCATCTCTTCGCGTGAGATCCAGACCTCGTACGTCACCACAACAACCTCTTCGTCCATTTCCTATTTTCTGACTTTTATACAGCGTCCGTCTTATCCTCCCCGGTGAGCTTGCCAAGCACGCCGTCTCAGAAGGCACCAAGGCTGTCACCAAGTACTCTTCTTCCACCAAGTAAGAGTTGCTTTGATCACAATCATTTGTTGATCTGATGGCTTCCTTTTCTCTGTGATACCACCACCTCAAGTTTCGGCATGATCCTAAACTGGGCTTTGGGCAACGGGGTGGTCTCCAATTGGGACGGTGTTTAGCGGGGTTACTTCTTTCTGATAATGCGGTCATGGGAACGGGGTATAAGTTTATTGCGCAGTGTGTTTTTTCATTTTACAACCATCGGGTTTTTTCTTACGACGATTCAAGAGAGAGAAGGCGCATTCAGAGCACAGGTTCGAACGATAACGAGCTGTACATCAAGAGCCGTAGAACCATGGAGGAAACCAAATCGAATTTTTCCAAACCTTTACTACATCTTTCAGCTTTCATCTCTTTGTTTTCCAGTTTCTCCCTTCACCAAAAGATCGAGTCTTTTCAAGTGAGGAACAAGAGCACTTTCTACCAGCGAAACTGCACCTTTTGAAAACAGAGAAATGGCACCAGAAACGTGTGCAATCTGAATTCCAACACACACTGGAATACCGTAAATGTCTCCTCTTGAGAAAGAGCCACTTGACTCGGTTATACCGTGCTACTCAGA
The DNA here is from genome assembly GCA_024195585.1 of Aureobasidium sp. EXF-3400. Lineage (NCBI taxonomy): Eukaryota > Fungi > Ascomycota > Dothideomycetes > Dothideales > Saccotheciaceae > Aureobasidium > Aureobasidium sp. EXF-3400. Next base: position 894 of record SWBL01000108.1, read on the forward strand.
GTCGAGAATCAGAACCAGAAGCAGGTGGAAACGCGAAACTGTCACGGTGGTCCGTTGCTGGGAGAGCAGAGCATCAGAGTCCGAGCTCTAGAGCTGGAGCTGCACTAGCCTGGCAACGAAACAGCGTGTTGCATCGCAGTAATAGACCAGTGTCTGAGACTGTCGATAGTCTGGTTGAGTGGTAGGAGGAAAGTACCAGTGTCATCTGGAAATAATAATGGGAGGGAAGAGAGGAGAAAACGACAGAGGAATAGATGATGATGAAGTGTGATAGCGCGGATGTCCAAGTCAACTTGGTTGTAGACTACCACCCTGTCCCTGCTATCACCTACTGTCTCCACGACACTAATGCTGTATCTCTACATTTTGTGCTAGAAAAGACCATGTTACAACCTGTTATACCTATCCTGGTAGGTAGGAGTATCTTTCTCGGCTATACTGATGTCGACGTATATATTCGTTGTTCATCTCTACTGCTGTCTGTCTTTTGCATGTAACTGGGTGTGTATTCCTAATGAAGCATGTCAGAAAACATATATTCGCACATGAGGAAGCAACGAAGCTTGATATGATTCAGAATTACCATCAGGTACCCAGAGTCGGATATAAGAGACCTACTAAAGCAATCGGAGTACAGAAACAATCAATGGTGCAGTCACAACATCGTCGTCGACCTCAAATCAGGTTGTATAGGGTACGACCCTGTTCCCCCATAAAGCCGATTATCTCCGAGTCGGTCTCTCTCTCCCCCAGCCACCTCGAATTGAGAGAGGCCGACCAGCCACCTCGAAACAAGAAGAGAGATGAACCGACCACCCAAAGATAACGCGTTGAAGAAAGAACAGAAACGAGGGAAACGTGAGAAACAGTCAAATTGGTATCTGTTCATTGCTATAAAGTCGAAAAACCTCACCTTGGAAACGCCCATGAGTGCATCAGTATCGCGTCGCGTCGGGCGCAAAAGAGGGCTCGCATCCCGAAAAAAGAAACAGACCGTCCTTCCAAACCTCCGTGATTGCAAGAGGGATGCCGAAAAGAGAAGGAAAAAGAGAAGAAACACCATTGTCCAGGATAAACGCCGTCGGGGTCGTCGTGAGCGTATTATTATGCATGTCGTCAGATAATGGCGTCGTCATCCTCATCCTCATCACAGCTCTGTACTTCGAGAACAGCGCGTTCGAAGCCAGCTTCGGTGGCGTCGCCTGAGAGTGAGGGCTCTTCTTTGAATACGTGCACGATGCGTGTGGGTGGAGTTGCTTCGATGGCGGTTTTCCAGTCGTTATAATCTGCTTCGTCGCGGATGAGGAAGCCGAGGAGCATGGAGGGATCCATGTCTTCAAGTGGTATGAGACGCAGATGACGTGTATGACAGGAGGCAATGTCGGCTTCAGAGGGAGACACAGGTAGGAGGGAACGGGTGTAGTGTGGATCGAGGTAGAAGAGGTGGTCGGCTTGGGCGCCGATGAAGTAGTGCGAGGAGGATGGTCGGCCACTATGAAGAACGGTAAGTCAGAGCAGTGCAGCAGGGAGGAAGAAGAAGAAGATACCCAGCGATGCCGACGCTCTGAGGAAGACGCAAAGCGGACTTGATGGCCTCCCTATAGGACGGAGTCACACCACGAGTGCCCAGCCTTGTACCCAAGAGGATCAGAGTTGGGTTGAAAGAGCCATCGGGAGCGCGAGCGATGCTCATTAGGCTGTCTTCGTAGACACTCGAGTCGTCAGGACGAATGTAGACCCGAAGACCAGAAGAACTATGTTTGTCTACCAGAGCTCTATTGATGGTCAGCAAAGGTAAGCTGTAAGGGAGGGGAAGAGACAGAGGCGTACTTGATGCAGCGAGCGGCGGCCGAGGGACCGAACCACTCCCCAGGATGCTTTCCGCAGGCTTCGCTACCGTGCTTGACGAAGCCGTGGATGGAGAAGGGAGCAGACGGATCATCTGCGAAGAGAGACAACAGCCTCCGCTCGGCTTCGGTCTGTTGTCCCTTGCGCCAGTCTCGCCCCAGTTCCAGTATTTGTAAAGTGTTTGCCAATAGACTTTGAGCACTCCGAATCATGCAGCCCCAGCCAGTGTCGCTTGTGAAGCCTTGATTGCCCAACTGCAAGAGCCGAGTCCTGAAAGACAGAGAAGAAGAGGCATCAGGGTCGCTAGACTTTGCGATCTGAGAGAAGTTTGATCGGTAGGTCAGCCATATACGAGACTCCACATCGTCGAGAAAGGCAGATGGCCAGGCCTTGTCGTTGGTGGCATCCTGCACCTGGATCGTTTCGAACTCGTCTTCTTTCTGAGGTGGCGTCGTCGTCGAGTCTGAGGGAACGGCTTCAATCGTGCATGTCGAAGTCAGAGTAGAGGGTAGCGAGGGCTGCGGTTGGGTAGAGCTGGGTGGGGGTGATTCGGGATGTGAGTCGTATCTTTGGCCCAGGCACCAGATGGCGTCGTTGTGCGCGTTGGTAGGCATGGGATCTCTGATGTAGTTGATGATGCGTCCGGCAAAGCGGACAAGGTTGTCACTGTTCATGGCAGTGTCTGCATGGGATGGACACAGCAGCAAACAGGCCGTTATCGTCGTCGAATGACCCTTGACCGTGATGGTTGCGTGACGGCTCTGGGGTTCGGAGTTTAATGGAAATAACACCTTGAATGCAGGCACTCACGGACCCTGAAATGATGATGCTCTTCGTTGAAGCGTGCGGGTCCTTTGACGCTTGACGCTTTCCACTTTCGCCTCCATCGCTCTTTCCTCGAAACATCGTACTTGCCTCACTTTTACACATCTCCTGCCTTTGTGTGTTGCTCGCTCTTGCCGTCTAAGACCATATTTGTATTCATTCATCCTTGCTTGTGCGATTATTCTTCATTATGGGCAAGAAGTTGAGACAAAAGGCTGCAAAGTACACCCCGCCTCGCAACAAGAACGCCTTCGCATTCCGCGAAGAATCGTCCAACAACCACACTGGTCAGTCGCGGGACTCTTCGCCGCCCATATTCGTCAGCTGAACCTCTTCTCTCTAGGCTCAAACACACCGAAGCCTTATTTCTCCCTGAGAGACGAACTCCAGAGCACAGAGAAGCATGAATGGACAAAGGAGTCACGTCTACGAGACCACAAGGTCTCGTTCGTCAGCGCTGGCTCCATGGCCCCGATAGATGAGCCTAAGATCGATAGATCGTTCCTGAAGAAGACCCAGAACCATGCCGAGCATGACAGAGATCTTCGCGGCTCCGAGGATGCCATGGCTCAGATGGATATTAACGCTCAACCTTCTGTCGCCATGCCTTCATTAGACGACGACGATGACGAAGATGACGATGAGGTCGAAATGGAAGTTGACGAGACAGTCCACATTCATGCCGAATTCACAATCCCCGTCGACCAGTTCCCGCCACAGCAGCAGTCTGCACCTTCGCCTCCGACCGAAGACGCTCCCATGTTCTTTGTCGACACAGCCGGAGACGAGTCGCTCGCTTTCAAGGGCACCAAGTCCGTTCCCGCCCCTCGCGCTCGCGCACCATCACCCGCAAGATCGTCGTCGAGCGATGAAGTCGTCTTCCGTGGCCGTGCGGGTGTCACAATTCGCGACGACCCTCCTGCCGTTGCTCAGAAGCCAGTAGCCAAGCCAGCACCGAAACCATCGTCCAAGGCACCATCGAAATCGTCATCCAAGCCCATCGCCCAGCCTGTCCCTAAAGTCAATCCTCAGCTCGAAAAGTTCCTCGAGTCGCTAGACAACCCTCCAGAGTGGGCGAAAGACATGTCGGAAAATTCAAAGCCCAAAGAATTTCCCAAACAGCCTGCAGAACACTGGCCTTCGATGGAAGAGGCAAACGGCTTCGCTGATCGTCTCGACCAAGATCTTAGCGGAGTTCATGCTTCGCGCAAGTCAAAGAAGAACAGGAAAAAGCAAAATCGCATCTTCCGTCTCGAGCAGGATCTTGAGGACGAGTTGCTGCGTGACTATATCGACAACATCGCTGCAGAGGACATGCCTACCCGCGCTCGCGGCCTGGGTGGCGACTCTGGAGATGACACGGACGACTTCTTCGACGATCTTTTGAACGAGGAAGAGAAGGATCCAGATGATGTTGATGTCACTGGCTTGGAAGACGAATGGGAGGACGAGTCTGACTCCGATGAAGAGGAAGAGGAAGACGATGACGACAACAGCAGCGAAGACAGCTCCGAGCTCGAAGAACGTCTAGCGCGTGAAGAGCGTGAGGCCTGGGAAGACGACGCCGACATCAGAGAGCGACGCGCACAAGCAATGACAGATGAAGAGCTGGCTCTCCTGTTCATGAAGCAGGAAGAGCTGGGCATCGACGGAGACGATATCATGCTCTACGACGATCGCTTCGGAGACGTTGATGGTGCTCGTGCAGGTCTTGCAAACTATTCTGTCAAGCAAACACCAAAGAGTGGCAAGAAGAAGAAGGGTGGAAGGAAGAGCGACCACTTCCCCGACGCCACTCTTATGGCAGACGTTCTGGAGCAGGATGCATATGGCGGCTTCGACGTTATGGATTACGACCGCCCAAGTTTGAGAAAGAAGAACAAGGGTCGCAAGTCTGGTCCACTTCCCGAGGAGCTTGGTTTGTCAGACTCGGACTTAGTCGAGGAGCTGCAAAACCAATGGGCCAACGACCGCTCAAAGAAGGCCAGCAAGAAGGCTGAGCGTGAAGAGTTGCGCCAACTGGGCTTGCTCGGCAAGAAGAACAAGTTCAAGCCGGACATGAACCAACGCTACACCGAAGGCATCACCATGGGCCAGGTCAGGTTCGAGCTTCAAGACTTCTTGGAGGAGGACGACATGACCACAAAGGCATTCCCACCCATGCAGAAGAATGACCGCAAGGTCCTTCACGAGATTGCCAACCATTTCAACCTCAAGTCCAAGTCTGTCGGAAGCGGCAAGAACAGAGCCCCCGTTCTCATCAAGACATCGAGGACTATTGAATGGAGCTCGGAGCACTTCACCCGCGCCACATCATTTGTCGGCAAAGGATACATGAAGAACTCCTCCAGGAAGCCCAAGACCACCGGTGCTAGCGAAGTCAGGAGAACCAGAGCGATGGGTGGCGGCGGCGGTGGTGCTGCCGCATACCGCAACGGCGATGTCGTCGGTCACAATGCATCAGAGATCCCAGCAACCAACTTTGGCAGAAAGCTCATGGAGAAGATGGGTTGGGCTGCCGGTATGTCGCTCGGAAAGGAAGGCTCCGGTGGTCTTCTGGTTCCTGTGCAGGCTACTGTCAAGTCGGGCAAGGCTGGTCTGGGTTAGATGGCTGTTAGTCTTGATACCCGCTGTCGGGTCTGCTACGTGAATTTCGGCGTCTTGGGACTGGTATGCATGGGGCGGCTTCTGGTGTTGTGATGAGTTGATGATGAATGATGGGCGTTGACTGACATGTTGTTTACAAACACCGAATGTCTCGTAGACGTTCTTTTACTTCACTGCATCGATAGATCTGCATATATAGAAGGCATCGAATTCGCAAGAGCGTACTTCACACATGTTTTCAGGTGGTTGTTAGAGAGATTCTAAAACCATGTATACTCTCACGCACACTGCATATGCAGACAGCAAGCTATTTTTTCCTCAGGTTTAGCAGTCGATATGAGTGAAGATCATGACCTGGTCCATCCAGTTTAGTTTGTTGCAGTATGCGCCCGTCTGACTGCTCACAAGCGATTGAGTGCAGACATTGCGACAAATATAAACGCGTCTTGTTTTCCGTTCGCAATCCAACCTTTGGTGTGGACCTACCTCCCAAGACAATTCTTGTGCCTCCAAGGGCTTTATCAAAATGGTCGGTGATGGTGTGCACACAAGCATACTGAAAGTCTTGAGGTGATAGATCACGATGACTCGAAACTCCTGAGAACTTCTCAAGAACAGGAGGTGCAGACAAACGATACCACACTCAATCAGCCAATGGAGAGATTATCGTTACACCGATCGAAAGGAAGAGCTTGACTGGAGTCGCGAAGCAGGCAAGTGTTAATCTGGTATACCGAAGACCGATTAAGGAGGTTAGTGCTGTTCCTACCTTATGCCTACCTGGCGGTTATTGTCACTATATCTCCTGTGTGCACATAAGCTGCGAGATGATGCATATATTTGCCATCTCGAAGTGCCGTGTCCAAGATGCAAGCTCGATAGCTAGTATCGTCAATACAGGCAGCAAGTCAATCTTGCCTTTAGGTATGGTAGGTGATATGAGTAGAGATCACGACCTGGCCATATCGAAATTAACCACAACCCACATAAAAGTGTCTGATTCCTATATTTACGCGTATGCGACAAAAAAGAAAAAGAACGCGAGCATTCTCCTACCTTGAATGACAGACGCAAAGAAGAATAACAAGCACCGTGAGCTGGATTCGAACCAGCGACCTCCCGACCCTCGAGAGAGAGTTTTAGGACCTTAGGTAAGCGAGTAGGTAAGCGGATAGGAGCTTAGGATACCAGGTCGGGTGTGCTGACCACTGCACCACCACGGCTTTTTTTTGCTTGGAGGAGACCAAGAGAAGGTGGTATATAAAGGTTGGTTTAAAGAGTGGGGCGGCACGGATTGTGAGGTCGTAAGAGGGAGTTTAGTTGGCTAGTAGGCTTCGTGATGAGTGCTTAGCCACAGCACATCTAAAGACCGTGAACTTCGATATGGCGCGGGAAGCGGTGAGCTGTGTGTGTCTTTCCAGGTCGTTGCTTGATCGAGTTTTCTCAGAGGTTCGAGTAGCCTTTGTGCATACCTTGAACTGGTGCTCATTACTGATCCATCAGACGCGTCGGATGATCGGCCATTGAAATTCTGTCGGCGTGTGGTTCTGAAACGAGTGTTGTTCATATACGATTGACTAGCCTGAAGACGACGTTGATCAGAAGGACAATCATGTCAATCTCCAGATTGCATACGATTGGAGAAAGATCAAGGTTGCTGTGTTGGATGTCATAAATGGAGTTGAACGAGGCGCGAGGCCGAGGCGCGAAGTTTCTCCGGGCGCTTGACCAGTCAGCCTCATTCGCTCCTTCTTCTCGTAAAATGTCCTTGACAATACGATTATTCTGGCAGCAGGCCTGATTTCCAGTAAATGAAGCAGTAGCTGCAGCTTGGCACTACAGTAGACGTGATGTGTCTGATAGATGGCGTCTAGGCGCTTCCGTGCAGATGTATGGGTTGAGAGCATTTCAACTATTGGCAATCTATGCGACTACTCTAAAGCATCGGCGCCATCATGGTTGTTCGTGCCTCTTCTGTAGATTGTATTTATGCCATCGCTCAGCTTAACCTTTGGTTCTTCCGTGTTGATGCCGCCGTGAGGCCATGGTCTCCCAGCACCAAACGATAATGAACATTCCTCGGAGATGGCCTGTAATGGTTGTTTTGGCCTTGACGACTCTTTTCCTGCTCCAAAAACTGGACTTTCTGCATACCATCCCCGCCTCCCTGAACAGCGTTCAGTCAACGCCATATACCCCCGAGCAACCAGCCGACGACGACGACAGATTTCATTGGGAGAAGCTTCCTCTACGTTATCCAGTTTCATCGTATGCGCGTCTACCAAAGAGCAACACGAAGCTTCCGCAAGTCCAGCACGCCTTTGGCCACGAGTCGACCGAGGAGGCAGCGATACGACAGAAGCGCCAGCAAGAAGTCAAGCGAGTCCTACAAAGATGCTGGTCGTCATATCGGGAACATGCCTGGCTGTCTGACGAGCTTGCACCTGTCACTGGATCGAAGAAGGACACTTTTGGTGGCTGGGCTGCTACTCTAGCCGATACTCTTGACACATTGTGGATTGCGGATCTAAAAGAAGAATTCCACGATGGTGTGGAGGCGTTGCTGGAAATCGACTTTACAAGAATATCACAAGGAGAGATTAATGTGTTCGAAACCACAATTCGTTACTTGGGAGGTTTCATTGCCGCTTTCGACCTCAGTGGAGACCGCCGCCTCTTGGATAAAGCGGTAGAGGTCGCTGAAATGCTTTACGTTGCTTTCGACACACCCAACCGCATGCCTATCACGAGGTGGAACGTCAAGGATGCTGCTGCAGGCAAGCCACAATTGGCAGGCGAAGGTGTCCTAGTTGCCGAGATCGGCTCCTTGTCACTCGAACTCACCAGACTCGCACAAATCACCCACAACGACAAATGGTATGACTGTATCGACCGGATTATGCAGGTCTTCGATCGACAACAAGGGAGCTCGAACATTCCGGGTATGTGGCCGCTCGTGGTCAACGCTCGCACACAAGACTTTGCATCTGAAGATCATTTTACACTTGCCGCCATGGCCGATTCTCTGTATGAGTATCTTCCGAAAATGTACGCCCTTCTCGGTGGCTCGTCAATGTACGCCAAGATGTACGAAGCAGCTATGGATACTGCTATCAAGGAGACCGTGTTCAGGCCAATGGTCCCGGATAATGCGGACATCTTGTTGTCTGGCAATGCACGATCAGAACGTAGAGGCGAGTCGCAACTTCAGCCGCAAGGACAGCACCTAGTTTGTTACGCTGGTGGTATGTTGGCATTAGGCGGAAGACTCCTGAAGAACGAGACACAAGTCGAGCTTGGGCGAAAGCTGACTGATGGCTGTATCTGGACTTACGAAGCTACTCCCCTTGGCATCATGCCCGAAGTCTTTGACATGCTACCATGTCAACTAGGCTCGGAATGTCCTTGGGACGAAGCCAAGTGGAAAGCCAGTGTCCTGGAGAAAGCAGGCCAGGACTCAGGAGCGGACGCATCCGAAGTGATCAAACACGAACGTTTGCCTCCTGGCTTTACATCCATATCCGACAGACGATACATCCTCCGATCAGAAGCTATTGAGAGTGTCTTCCTTCTCTACCGTATAACAGGCGATCCTCTGTTGCAAGAGAAGGCCTGGCAAATGTTCACCAATATATCCAAGTACACCGAGACAGAGTTTGCAAACGCGGCTCTCAGAGACGTGACATATCCTTCCGCACCAAAGGATGATAGCATGGAAAGTTTTTGGACCGCTGAGACTCTCAAGTACTTTTACTTGATCTTCAGCGAGCCGGAATTGATCAGTCTGGATAAGTTTGTCTTCAACACTGAAGCGCATCCATTCAGAAGGCCGTAATCTTTTGACCTCTGGCTTATGTTTCATCCGAGTCTTTCACCTTCCCATGATTTGTACAAATAGAAAGACCAACTCTCCACATGTCATGATTCTCTATCAGAATCGGTGCATCGCGTTCGTTCTGTTCCTCAAAATGGCGTTTTGCTCTTGTACGAAGAGCTCCGACATGCATCAGTTGGTGCCGGACATATCGAGCGGCATATTCCCGTTCCCTTGCATCAGACTTTCGAAGAATGCCGTGTCCATTCCCAAGATTGACCAATCGTCAAAACCAGATGCAATATCCGAGAAGATCTGATCCTGCTGGGTGAGAAACTCTTGCTGTGTTGCATTCTCCAGATGTGGTTGCTCTGGAACAGTTCCTATTTGCTGTCTTGCGATACCGTGAGACCGTTCGGCTGGGGTGGAAGTGTTGGTTCTTGTGTTGTTGACACGAATCGATCCTATTCCACCGATACTGATATCTCCTGAACCTGAATCATGCTCTGCTCTGAGAGGAGCCACGACTGCGATACCTCCTCTGGATATCTTCATGCCGCCGAAGAACGGTGCTCTTGATATCAACATATCGCGGCTATCCTCGTCATTGTCAAGGTCTCCGCGTGGTCGATCCACACCCTGATCTTGTTTCCGGGCAGCTCCTTCTTCAATGATCAAGAGATCCTTGAGTAAGGAAGCACATCTGACAGCAAGTTGATCTTCCTGAAGCTCTGAGATGAACGTTATGCACTCTAGCGCTCTCTGCACCATCGCTCGATCACCCAATCGTTGATGTGCCAACACATTTCCTGCTATGTTATCGCAGTGACTCGTAGCGTGTGCCAACATCAATGTCATACCAGCAATTAGTGCCATGAAGTCATTCATGCGACAACACGCTGTGACAGGGTTGAAAGTCCGCAACGCGATTTGTCGAGTCAGAATCTCGCGGCTTGCGTTCACACAGGCCATCTTGGAGTACATCCTCTGTGTACTGTGACTTGGACATAACATATGAGGCATATGAAGCTGAATGATCAGAGTATAGTATGAGCTGTGATCGAAAACACGTCTGATCTCGTCAAAGGCGTCCAAAGAGTCGCGACTGAGTCCAGAAAATTCTGTCGGTCGCCAGAAATTCGGTGGTAGCGTTTCGGAGATTCTGAGGAGTTCTTCATCGATTCTCTTTGTCAAATCTAAAGCTTGCTGCGGTACGTCGATTTGGTTCCGTTCGAGGATTTTCCCGGCTATGTTGCCGAGATTGGTAAGTAGACCACAGTCGTCGGAAGCATTGTTTTGGGTCTCTCTTTGTGACAGTACTATACCACCTGTACTAGTAGGCAATCCAGACAGTAAAGAGGCGACACGCTCCATGTATACGATGCTGGTCCAGATGGCCTCAGGATCGATGTCGTTCCGCGAGTCTAAGATTTTGTACCGATAATGACCAGAGCGGTGTAAGCCCAGTAATTGCGCAGCCATGACAGCGCGGCGCAGTGTTATCCAAGCCTGTCGAATGTCGCCAGAATCCGTGTGGTAAAAAGCTTCGAGTATAATGGTTTCTAGCCCTTCTAAAGACCCCAATAGTGAATCATTCGTAGCAACTGTTCTGATTGCTGCCCTAGCGAGGTCATCCATGATGTGGTGTTGATGCTTCTCAAGGCCAGGTATCATTTCTGTAGGAGACAGGTATTGCAAAGCTGTTGCAAAAAGCAGCATTTGTTTTGCCAATAGCACTGGATGGGACTCTGGGGACAGGAGGTCTGGTTTCGCATTGTACTCCGCAGGCCTGCTGTGTAGCGTAGATAAAGGGGCCTTATAGTCGAATTGATAGCATGTTGCGGAAATGCGGTTGACTCTTTCTTGAAGAATCTCGATGTCTGTCCGATTAGGAAAAGAGCGAAGAAGTTCTTGTGTGATTGTTGAGTTTGTGTGAAGTTCTGCAGGCGAGACACCATTTGTGATTGGAGTTGGTGGTAGACGGATACGCTGTATTGTCTGTAAGAATGTAGTCAGTACGTGCTCATGGGCCTGCCATATGCTGGAGTCTCTTGCTCCCGGGTCTACACGGAGTAATACGCGAGCTACAGAAATGTACGCTCGTTTATAGAGTGGACATATTTTCTGAGAGTATTCTTGAAATCGAGCGCTTTCAGCAGATATTGTACTGCTCTCGAAGGCATCGTAGATTTTCACGGTTACACGCGTGGCACATGAATGCCTGGGAAGGAAGGATGTTGTTCACCAACCTCTGGTCTGCCATGAAGAGCCGATGCTGGCGTCGCCGATTGCGTATCCCGACCATCATCAGTAATCATCGTTGTCTCATCGTGGAGTCCTTCAGTATATCCTCTTCTCTCAGGAGTGGTCATTGAAGAGTTAACGACTGACTGACTAGTGCATGTCGAACCTCGCCGCTGACACGGAACGCACTTGCCATCAGTTGGAAATTCGAGAACGCATTTGACCTTCCTCCGTCTGCACTCCCGGCAGCTGTGCGTTCCCTTTCGGACCTTGCCTTGCTTCGGCATGCTGAGAAGTCGTCGTCCGAACAGTGATTCGCGCTCATCAAGACGACAGAACGGACATTGATTCTTCAGGTTATTGCTGACATACGACGTACTGAAGGCGCGTACCAAAACCTCGGTCGAAATTCACAAACCTCGGACGAATTTTGCTGGAAGGAGCGAATTGTTCCCAACGAGTGCCCTCAAAGTTGGCAACATTGCTCCTTCGGACGTTGAGCTTATAGGCACTCGTCTATATACAAACACAGAGGTCTACCACCGTGTAGCTATAGCTATAGAACACGCAATTATCTCCACAACGGAGATGCGATTTTGAGGAGCTAATATGATGATGGCTCTCAATGAATATCGCTCAGCTTCTCGAAAAGCTGTGTATTCTTACGGCTCAAGTATCGCTTCATTCCATGAAACAAGGAGAATGCATGGACTTCGGACGAACGAACTTCGGACACAAAAATGCTCGGACGATGCAGTGCCTCAAAGATCGGTCTATTGTATTCCTCCGCAGCCGATCCTTTGTTTATAAGTACTTGACATTGTGTCACTTACCTATGAAATATTACCACAGACACTAATCTGAGGTATCACGACGGAAGGATCATACTGAATTTCAGCAATCCTTGTACAACATCAAGCAGTATGACAGAAGAAAAAGAAGATCCAGTTGAGGTTGTCAAGCGTGGAGAAGATGTAACTATCCTTGACGATGAGTACTTGCATGGTTCTCGATTGACAGCTTTGACTGTATCGCTTATGCTCGGCATGTTCTTGGTGGCACTCGATAACGTTCGTTGATATGGCTCCTTGGATCTGAGCAGAAAGCTGACTGTTGTTCGCTAGACGATCATTGGTACTGCCATCCCTAAAATTACAGATGAATTCCACGACCTCAACAAAGTTTCATGGTATGGCTCAGCATACTTCATGACCTTTGGCGGTAGTGAGTTTTGCTACTAGTTCCTCTATGTCATATTACTGACTCGCACAGAGCACGGAACTCAAATATACAGTCTATCTGTAGCCTCAAGGTTCTCTGCTAATGACTCCAGGCTTCCAATCGACATGGGGAAAACTATTTAAATACTTTCCTCTCAAACTATGGTACCTCATCGCCATGTTAATCTTCGAAGTCGGAAGTCTGGTCTGTGGAGTAGCCCAAGACCCCACCACCTTGATTGTCGGACGAGCCATTGCAGGTCTGGGTGGCTCTGGCGTTGCCGTTGGCGTCTTCACAATGCTAGGGTTTGCTGCTTCGCCTGAGAAACGTCCACAGCTGCTAGGATTTACAGGAGCTACTTATGGTATCGCTGCAGTATTGGGTCCACTTATCGGTGGTGCTTTTACTGATAAAGTGACTTGGCGTTGGGTAAGAAGTTATGTGTCTTTTGTTCGAAGGATAGGTGCTGACAAGTGATAGTGTTTCTATATCAATTTGCCCATTGGAGGTGTGGCGGCCGTTATTGTGTTTTTCTTTTTCAAGCCTCCGAATAGCGCCAAACCTGTTCAGGCGACTTTGAAGGAGAAACTGCTACAGATGGACCTTATTGGCGCTGCCATCATGATGGGCTTGATCATCTCGTACATACTGGCATTGCAGTATGGCGGCCAAACTCACTCCTGGAAGAGCAGTCAAGTCATAGGACTACTTGTTGGCTTCGTCCTGCTCGTTGCAGTCTTCATCCTCTGGGAGATCTATCAGAAGGAACGCGCGATGATTGTTCCACGATTGGTATGTTAGACTCTTTCATACCCACAACATCTTGCTCATGAGCTAATAATATCCCACAGTTCCTAGAGCGCTACGTCTGGGTCGGCTCAGTCTTCATGTTCTTCTTCGGCGGCGCCTACTTCATCCTCCTCTACTACCTCCCCATCTACTTCCAAAGCATCCACAACGCCAGCCCCATCAACTCCGGCGTCAGAATGCTCGCTCTGATCATTCCTTTGACCCTCGCTGCCATCGTCCAAGGCGTTGCACTCTCTAAAATCGGCATTGTGCCTTTATTCTGGATCCTCGGCGGTGCGATCGCAACAATTGCAGCAGGACTTTTCTATACTATGGATACTAATACTTCTGCTGGCAAATGGATTGGTTATCAAATTTTGGCTGGGTTTACTACTGGAGCTACTTTCCAGGTTGCTATTGCTAATGCACAGGTTCATGCGAAATCAGAGGATTTGTCGCAGGTTAGTGCTATTGTGAACTGTAAGTCCACGCCCAGCAACCAAAAGCCTCCCGGTCTAACTCTTGCATCTAACAGTTTTCGTCACCATCGGCGGCGCCTTTTTCATCTCAGCAGTGCAATGCGCATTCAACAATCAAGTCATCGCTCAACTCCTCAAAACCCTACCTTCAATAAATCCAGCAATGGTTTTAGGGGTAGGAGCTACCCAGATCCGAGAACAATTTACAGAGGCACAGGTGCCGATTGTGCTTGATGCGTATATGGTTGGTTTGAAAGCCGTGTTTGCTATCACCACGGCTGCTTATGGTATTTCTACTTTGGTGGGTGTGTTTGGGAGTTGGAAGAGATTGAACGAGGAGGAGATTAAGAGGGCTGCTGGTGGTGCGGCTTGATCAGCTATTTGTGGATGTGTCCCCTCACAGATATGAAGGAAAGGACAAGGTTTTAGAGAGTAATGTGAGGCACCGTGAGCATGTGACATACTCCGCACCTACCTCACAGTGGCTTAAAGGTAGGGGGATTGGCTGCCTTCGGGGTCCACAATCTTAGCAGCTTAGACGCGAGGAAAACGTTTTCTTGATTTTGAAGCAGCCATGATAATGATGAGACTGAGAATGTGACACCTTCATCTATCTCCTACTTAAACGTCTGTCTGAGCTACTCACTATACCCACCATCAATGCAATCACTTCAAGTCGAAGTCTTCTGGCTTCGCACTTCCCATATCGTTGCTTGCATTCTGCTCAAGACTTGTGCCATAAATACTGGCCATGTTTGGCTTTCGTTGGATTCTAGGACCATCGTCTGCAGCAATCGATCCCCGGAATGAGGTAGCCGAGGATTCTGGCATACTATCAGAGCATTCAGAACAGCCGTGTGTCTCGATACCCGATATTTGAACATGCTCTCCAGAAGCAATCTCCTTACGGTTTCTCGCACCCACCTCGTTGCTCTCGAGGATCGCTTTTGCTGGGTTGTCCAAAGTCGAGTCGTTTCTGGGAAAGCCAGGCTTGATGAGCGAGCGGTTTCTTCCAAATACATCGTTCTCAGAGCTATTGAAAGACTTGGATGATATTGGAGGAGCGGGCCGTGGTTTTTGGTCTTGCGTCTCGAGAATGGTTCCGTAGCTGACTTCTGCTGGTTCAATACAGCTCTCGGTGTCGTAGCGTTCTCCATCTATGTTACCACTCTTTACCAAGGCAGGGCTGAGATTGAACTCGACTATTGCAGCAGGACCGGGGACACCACCTGTTACGTCCTCGACCCAGGACTTGAAGTTTGCTAGTTTGATGTCAGACGGGTGGCATACATGCCACTGAGCTCTTTGCTGACGTAATCTTTGTGACAGAGAGATTGCCTCCTGGCACAATTCGAAGAGCTTTCGGCGTAGTACGGGGTGTTCTTTCTTGGGGAAGTAAAGCAACATCTTGCGTGCTGCGTTTTCGGCAGCGCGCTGAGCATTTTGGGTAGGCGTGGCTGTAGCTCTCGTGAGAATATCGACTGTCATCGCTCGCCAAGTGCATATGTCACGTTGAGTGATTTGTTGATGAGAGCTCTCTGTAAGCACAGTCTTGTCAGCCTGGAGCTTGATACTGCCAGAGTGTCGTTGTAACTGACCTGCTTTTACCAACTCATCCTCTATTTGTCCTATGCTCTTCGAGACCTCAGTTTCGGCCCAATGATCTGCCTGACGCGGCTCGGACAGATCGTTTGGACGAAGCGGAGGAAGAATTTCGTCACACAAAACATAGGTAACGTAGCTTCGCAGGAAGTATCTCATAAACTTCAGGCGTTCGCTGGGTTCCTTTGATTGGAAGAGTTGTTCCAGGGTGATACCTTGACTAAGGATAGGAGCCACGCGGTGAAGAATGTGCCTTGATGACTCTGTATCGAAGCTCAGATTCAGGTCATCATGTTCGGTGACCCCCAGTTTGACCACTTTCTTCACATTAGAGAGAAGCATCGTGAATAGATCCTTCGGTTTGTTGTCGTCGATAAACTGCCGCCCCATGGATGCATCCTTGGTCTCAAGCAGGCGCTGCATGCGATCAGTAGCCACCTTGGCATCGTGTTTTTCATCCTCTAGTTGCTTGTTCAGATCCCTAGTGTAGCGGTCGAGAGCAGCTATAACAGCACGTAATTCACCGCTATGATCCATCCACTGGTTACGCTCCTGCTTGTATCTCGATCTCTTGTCGAGATATTGGAACCTGCTGCAGTCCGGTTCTTGGGGTCTTTGGGTAGGATCCAGGTATCGTACGTAGTTGGAGCTGTTGGAAGAATTCTGACTTTGGTTGGTCGAATGAGATGTTATGTTATTGGACATTTCTATGCTGGCATCTTGACACGTCAGTTTTCGAATCGTGACACTCTGTCATGCACTTACTCTGCTTCATGATGTTGTCTCCTTGCATTCTTTGAGGTTGATTTGAGCTGCTACTATGGGGAGCGGGTCTCGTTGAAAAGGCACTCCAAGGAACATGACTGCTCTTCTGCATGTTATTGAGGTTCTGTGCCGCTTTCTCGTACGACTTCGATGTTTGATGAGGTTTTGAGGATGGTCCTACGGAAGCCATAGTTTTTGCTTTTGAGATAAGGTTGTCTCTCAGTTGCTACTCGAGGGGCTCCTAGCTCACTATAAACAGGTGCACAATCCCAAATCATACATTGGACGGAGGTGCACAGCTCACTCTAGCCAAATCCATCAACAAGAGCGGGGTCAATCTACGCCAAATCGACGCTGAGCGTTTCGTACACACTCGGATATGTTTCGAGCTACGGTATGCAGAGCCACGACGGGTCAGTAATACTGTTCACCCAGTTGAGATGTACAAAGCTGAAGCCAAGTAACATGCAAGCCACATCGACGGCATGACAAATGGCGCTGGCGCCTGACCATACTGAATGGTTGGAGGCAATCAGCTCCGAAGGCGTCTTCTCAATCTAGTGTATGGCGGCTGATATTTGATTGAAGCTGAGCTGCAAGTGAGAGCCCTTGTATGATCCCGCAAACTTTCGGACATGTGTTGCATACGTGATGGCATTGATGCAAGCCACGATTTCTTTGTTCCATTCCACATAGAGATGCATGTATGCACTGTCGGGAGGAGTTCTGACTGGCGAGCTGAGAACAAGGGGCTGTGTCCGCCGTCGACGGAGACGCCGAGCTGGTAATATCAAGTCATGAATCCGACAGGGCATCCATACAGCCTTCTGGCTTATCAGTATTGGCTTGGAATGCTTGGTGTCTTGTGCTGACGATAAGAATCCAACCACAGCCCGCTATTTATTTATGTCCAAGAACAAGGTTTGCTCTAATGCTTGGCGACGGTCAACATCTCTCAACTGGAATAACCTCTGAGATCTTGGACAGAGATATATCGATTGCAATGACTACCTGCTGACGACCTAAAATCGACCTCCAATGCCACATTTAATCAAAAATAAGGATACGAATGACATTCTAACCTAGAACGATCCAAGAAAATCAGCCAGCGTATCACTGATGCAAGACGGATCTTGCATCCAAGTTACAAGAGTCGACAAGCTTCCTCCGAAGGGGACAAACATGCCAAAAATCTCCAGCACAGTAGGAACAATACGTAGCATCGTGTGCATGCCAGACTTGCGCTTAGCTGCACGCTGTATGCCTTCTCGAACTTCGCCGCCAATGTTTCGGTCTAGACTGACCTGTGCCTGACCTGCCCTGTGCAGCGACTCTCTCTCCCTAGCTATATCCTGTTCCCACTGCAATCTCATGGCCCGATCCTGTCGAACTAGGTTTTCTCTCAGCTCTTCGAGATCTTCGAGTTCCTTTCGGGCCTGCGCTTTGAGATCCTCGAGATTGTCGTTGACGAGCGCTCCGGCTTTGGTTTGCATGAGCGTTTTGCCTTCTTCCGCAAGCTCTCTTTGGAGATCGAGCACCACTGATGACTTGACCATCAGCTGCGAAGCAATGACATGAGCAGATTCTGTGTCTCCGTAGAATCTGGCCATCGTGGATCCGTGGCCCAGCATATAAGACCAGAACTTGGTGCGGAGTTGTTGTTCCCTTTGGGCACCGAGCTGAGAATCTGCTATCTCGTGCCACCGAGTGGTGACGAGGATGACATTCTTCAAAGCATCCTTACCGCAGATTTCTTTGAACATCTTGAGGGTTTTGATGGATGTGCCTTGGTACCTCGTGTCGGTTATTCGGTGCACATATATGACTCCCTTCAGTGGTATACCAAGCTTGTGTTGTGCGGTTAAGGCCCTCGATATATCTGCAAGAATTTCGGAGTCGGGCCTCTCAGAGTCATCGAAGCCTGGTGTATCTACTAGGAGGATCTTGCTTCTACCGATGGTCGCTGGTATGGCTACCGTGCTCTGCGTACCTTCAAGCTGTGAGCTTAACGAAACAGAAAATAGTGTGTCAAGCTTCTCCGATTGAAACATCCAGAGCATTGCTGCATTGAGTGACTTACAGGAATCGAGTAAGCTGCTCTCCGCCACGACTTCAGAGCCTGCCATACGGTTGATCAGATAGCTCTTTCCCGCGCCAGTCACACCCATGACCAGAATCATGCCCGGCATCTCGTCGTCAAGAAAGTGTGACATTGCTGTAAATGTTTGGGTTTTTTTCCCGTTGTGTATAGCCCGCACAAGAACGAGCTCAAGAGTGATCGAGAATATGGTCTACTCAGATCTCACATGTCGAGATATATCTTTCCACAAGTCATACATGCACTTGCCGTCTACGGAGTGTGCGGAGACGTGAGGTTCAGCTGATCCTCAAGAGTCGCGCTAGAGCTTGCATGTGGCTTTCGTGCATGGGTATACCCGATGGCTTCACATGCGACAACAGACCTCAGTAAACGAAGGATAGCATTCAAGCCTCAAAAAGTTAGGAAGTATTGCTGCAAGCCTCATAAACTATCGAATTGTCGTCGGTCTTCGGAAATCTTAGACACTTCCAAGACGATTCAGCTCCTGTGTCTCAGCCGCACCTGACAGAGCTAGCTAATGCCACGATCCACGGACCATGCACTGTGCTTGACTAGCTTCTAGAGTCATGCGAGGCTACCAAAAAGCAAAAGTTCTGTGAGCTTCAGCGAAAGATAAGTGCAAAAGACTCACTGCAACCTGTTTCCTACGAGATATCATACATTGAGTTGACATTGTGTCTCTGAAGACCTTTACTCTGACTGCAAAAGCAACGAAGCAAAACTTGAACAGTGTGATGCCTGACAATCTTCCATCTTACCTGGAGAGCCTCTCCATGGGTGGTAACCGCACGGAGATAGTCATCGGTATTGATTTCGGGACAACGTGAGAACATGGCTTCTCCAAATCATGAATTTGTACAACTGACATAATGCAAAGATACTCTGGTGTCTCATGGGCCGTGAAAGCTGGAAGTCAAAAGATCAACCAAATCTGTAACTGGCCCAATCCAATGGGCGCCAACCTGAACAGCGAGAAAACCCCCTCGGTCGTGTCCCACAAAGGAGGTTCATTGCACAAGTGGGGATACGATGTCGATGGAACCAGCAGTCAAGAAACGTTCTACAAATGGATGAAGATCCTTCTGGAGCCCAAGGCGATACGATCATCGGATTCCGAATGCTTCGAGGCTGTCTGGGCTACACAACACTTGCTGGACAAGGAGGGTCGGACAGCCGTCGAAGCAGTTGGCGAGTACCTGTCTCAAATATGGAAATATACATTGGAGGAGATCGGGAGCAAGCAGGGCGCAGATTTCCAAGAAACATACAAGCTGAGAGTTGTATTGACAGTACCAGCGGTGTGGAGTGCAAAGGCTAAAGATAACACGCTTCAAGCAGCACGACGAGGGGGTCTACCAGAGGATATCACTATGGTGACTGAACCAGAGGCAGCAGCGCTGATGGTGCTCAAACAAAGAAACGAGATAGGGTCTTTGAGAGTAAGCGGCTTGATTCAGCTCAGTTGTACCATGAAACTGACAAAGTTGTTAGGTTGGCGAAACATTCGTGGTTTGCGATGCAGGCGGTGGTACAGTGGTATGTCAAAGTTATTTTGATCTTCGGACATGCTGAGCAATACTGATTAGATCAGGATTTGATAAGCTACCAAGTCGAGCAAACGAATCCACTGAGATTGAAAGAATGTGCCGAAGGTAGTGGTAAGTCCAACCATATCTTTCACCAGTGTTCACAACCAATAGCTGAGTCGAACCCCTAGGTGGACTTTGTGGCGCCATCTTCGTCGACGAAGGATTCAAAAAACTGATCATGACTAAGATTGGAGAGGCACAGTGGAACAGCGACAAGATAACAGACAAAAATAAAGCGAAAATGTGGCGGGAATTCGAGAGCAAGTGTAAACGTTCCTTCGACCCGGATCACCCAGAAGACTACGAAGTCGAACTCAAAGGCGTCAAAGACGATCCAAGTAATGGCATCGACGACTATACAATACAGATCTCAACGTAAGTAGATGGGAAACATTTCGGTCGGCGACCGGTATTAACAAACCGCAGGTCCGCCTTGAAGACCATATTTGACCACGTCTGCCTACAGATCAACAAGTTAGTCACCGATCAGATTGCCCAAGTTCGCAGTAAGGGAGCTTCCGTAAAGGTGAGTCCAAAGAAAATCGTCTTGAATCTTGACTTACAGCCAGCAGAACGTCTTGTTGGTGGGAGGATTCGGTGAGAGTAAATATCTTCGTAAGCTGCTTACGGAAGCATTGGAATCCGAGAGGATTCCCGTCTTGACTGTGTCCGGAGGGTAAGTCAGGGTACCTACAAACAAATCAAACACAAGACTGATAGTGTGTAGTTGGTCCGCGATATCTCGGGGCGCTGTGGAGTGGGGTATGGAACGTGGTAACGATAGCATGGGGCGTGCCGCCAAAAACTCCACAGTGGTTTCTCGGATTGCTAGATACAGCTACGGGTTCTGCGTGAACCAGATCTTCGACCCAAATGTGCACGGCGTCCAAGATCGCTGGTGGGACGATGAGAGAGGCCAGTGGATGGCCACGAATCAGATGGCATGGATACTAAAGCGTGTAAGTTATACAGAGACCAGCGACCTGATCCATATCAGACTCACCTTGTACACAGGGCCAAGAGCTACGAGATGGTGCCGAGCTCGAGTATGCAGTAGAGAGAACATGCAAGGTCGGATTCTGGACCTCTGGAGACTTGAACTTCTCCAGTGGCATCTATCATTGTGCCCTTGAGAAGCCACCCGGAAGATGTACCGAGGGTGAGTCTGCTACTCAATAAGAAAAACAAGAGGGTATTGCCGAACTGACCGATGATTAGAGGTGCAAATGTTGTGTGAAGTACCATACAATATGTCTGCGACTGAGTTCTACATTCTGAGCAAGAAGATAAAGAATGGACAAGACAAGAAGGTGAGAAGGCTGGACCTTAAACTGAAAATGTCTTTGGGTAACGCCCTGCTCGGCTTCTCAGTTCTCTACGCAGATGGAAAGGTGGCTGCTCAGTGCGATGCACAGTACATGGAAGATTTTGAGCCGCTTTAGTCAGTAGTGTCATGATATGTAAATTTCTACGAACGATGAACCGTTATAATTTTGCCGGAGTACCTACCTTTGTATTGGTTAATCCTGCTGCTGATATGTTCTGTCAAGGTCAAACCATCTTTCCGCTTCATTTCTCAAAGCCATCCTCACCATCATCCACGACCTTATCACGCTGACCTATACTGACCGCATAACCCCCAGACAACTCCACACCATCACAGTCTTGATCGAACCCACATTTCTTCACCAGCTCCATCCCACAAAGAGTTATCAACAAACAAACTAGCCATATCAACGATCGTAGATAGGTAGAAATGTGCGCCACAAGTACCGTTCAGAACTACATTACGACAGCTGAGCCATCGTCACAAGACATGTTGAGCTATGACCGATGATATCAAGTATACCTAGACTGTATATTAAATTACTGGGGGTTGTTACGTAGTATAGAGAAAACACAGGGTAATCGCAAAGGTTCGTAAAAAACCAAGAACAAAAAGCAGAAGATCAAAAACCATGTAACAAAGGAGAAAAATATTAAGACAACAAAATCAAAAGTACAGAGAAATCGTGTCGTGAGGGGTCGTGTCATTCCACCAAAATTCTGTTGCTTCCCATGTCTTATGTTCACTGTCGTTGTGTTTTTACTCTCTTGCCTGCTCCCAGGCGGAAGGAGCAACAAAAGTGCCGCGAGAGCCTACTGTAGGACGAGGAGACCAAGATCTCTCAGTGTTCTCCTCAGTGAGTCCAATTCCAGGAGTGGCGGGAGGGAACTCGCCAGGAACGTGCAACTGGCTGACGCTCATGTCGGTGTCGTGTCTAACAACCTTGGGAAAAAATGCACCGGTTTCGTGAGCACCCTCACGTTCGAGGCCGCCAAGGCGATCAGAGCTCTCAGCACGGGGAGTCTCAGCACCATAGGTGGATGAGCTGTAGTTCACAAACTCAGGTGATTGAGGGACATTGGAAGAGTTGGGGATCAAAACAGGGAAGGGGGCAGTGCCGGTGTAAGTAGCACCTGAGATGCCGTTGTTGCTGGTGAATGCAGAAGGGTTGGTGGTTGCAGCTTCGTTGGAAGTGGGCATGGTGCTGTGACCGCCAGTCAAATCGCGAGGGCGTTCTTCTTCGTAAGGGGTCTGCTGTTCTTCAAAACGGGTGTTGTCAGAAGGCAAATCCTTGTTCTGTTGATGCTGGTAGGCTTCAGAGCCCAAAACGCCTGCACCGACTCCGGCAGCTGCAGGGGCCATCCATGCGCCGTAATTGGTGTTCTGTCTTGTGGGTTTGGCGGCAGGAGTTAAAGATTGCGACTCAAGTGTGCTGACGGGAACGTCGGGCTGGAACTGATGAGCTGGAGCTGCATGTTGGACGGGCAAGACAAACGTCTGAGTTGGCTGAACCATGTTATTCTGAGGAGCAGAAGTTTGGTTGAAGTTGTCGACAGGGTTGGGCTGGTACGACTCGGACGAAGCTTCTTCTCTTTCTCTCATAGGCAGAGTCTCTCTGGCATGAGCGATAGAACCAGGAGTAGCCGAGGTGAAGTGCACATTTTGCTGTGCAGGCTGTTCCTCGTGAGTAGAAACACCCTGGAGACGGTAGGGGTTGTCATCGTAACGAGCAGGCTCGACAGCACGAGTAGGCTCGAGCGCGACAACGCCAGGAAGAGCAGTAACAGCAGGAATGGTGTTGTGGTCGGCCTCGTCAGACTCGCTGTCGGGAGAGGCGGCCATAGCACGAGGAATCTGCAGATCAGACGGGAAGCGACCGCCTGATTAATATCAAGTCAGTTTTGATCTTGTACGATGTAGATTGACGCTATGAAAGGGACAGCACATACTCACCTGGAACAGGGCGTTGGAGACGAGTCTCGCCGATGGGCTGGTTGATGATGCTTGACTGGGCGGAGTAGGGAACCTGGTCAGCTTCGTCCTCCTCAAGACCATCACTACTGATGCTATTGCGGTGGCTGTGCTGGCTGGTGCTGCGAACGTGCTGGCGGACAAAAGCGTTGCGCTCTTCAGCAGTCTTCTCGGTGAGGATTTTGAGGGCCTCGAACCAAGCCATCATGGTCTCGTAGGACTCGGCGCGGAAAACCCACGAGTGGCCGCGGTGCATACCACCACTTTGACGACCCTTGAGCATAAACTTGTGCGAAGAGGAACCAGGCTCAGAGTGGGAACCCAGCTTCTGGTCGGGCAGATAGAGCGACATGACAGGAGGTTGCGAATAGATCTTGTCGGCCGACTTGAACTCGTGCAAGTGAGTTGGCGACAGAACATACCAGCCAGGGGTATAGCTCTTGAGGTACTTGCTCTTGCGCTCGAGCATACCAGCACGAACTTCAGCCGCTGCGGGATCGTATTTGCCAGGATAGTCGATATCCTCAATACGGCGAAGAGGCAGTCTAGGGTTGACAAAGTGAGGGTCGGTCTCGACGAAACGAGCCCACTCTAGATCCTTGGGCATGGCAATAGGTCCTCCGCGAAGCTGTTCAACAGTGTTGTAGGCATCGTCACCCTCGCGCTTGAGAATACTGGCCATGGCGTTGTAGGCCTTCTGGATTTCACCCACGACAATTGACTCAAGTTCGCGACCCGAGCTCTCGAGGTTGAGGTATGCGCGGTGCAGGTAGTTTTCCTCGTCAATCTGCTTCTCAACCATGCGGTCCACGCCGAGTCGGACAATGAAAGGGTCGGTCTTGCTGCTGTCACCGTGGTCCGCGTGCTGCAAAGCTTCGGCAAGCGCATCAACAGCCTTGCGTGTCGCGTCCTTCTCCTTGTCGACCGAGTTCTTGAAGTCGCCATTAAGACTCTTGATCTCCTTGATCTTGGTGGCCAGATCGCTTCTGAGGCCAGTCAGAGCGGAAATGACATCCTGCTCGATGTCGCGCGACTTGTTCGATTCTGCGACCGAGTGCTTGTGGTAATCGCCCAGGATGCGAGAGGCGTCTGCAAGGCCGCCGTCGGTGATGAAAACGGATGGGTGGGTGAAGTTGGTCAAGACGTTCGAAACCTTCAACAGAGCCTTGCTACGCGTCTCGTAGCTAGATTGGACCTCACGGAAGTATGTGATAAGCGACTTTAGGAGTGTGCGCCATGCTGCAAGACGAGTCAAAATATGAAAATACCAGATTTGAATGCTGCCACATACCTTGGAAGCGGTTGGCAAGGATATCAGTAGGGCTGCCGTGAGTAGGGATGGGAGTGGACAATGCGCTGTTATAGTCGTCGTGAGCACCGGGGGTACCAACACCAGCGATGCTGCCGGCTGCGAGGCTTCTGCGACTGCCGCTGCGGCCAATACTAGATTTGCGACTGACGCTGGCCTTCTTCTTGAGCGTGCCACCACGCGACAGAGTGCCGTCTCTGTATGCAGCAGTCGAGGCGTTGGAAACAGAGCGGTTGACACCTCCATCCTCGAGGGTGATTGGGGCTGGGTTGCCAACAGTGCTTCCGACTACGACGGGATTTCCACCTTCTGCTAAAGTCAGGATAACTCATAGTATGGCTGTCCGACAAGACTTACCATGAGCGAAATCGTGTTGCGAAGCATTGCCGTAGCCTCTGGTGTCGGTCGTTTGCGGCACGGACTCGTAGAAGCCATTTTGCGGCGGTGATTGTGTATACGAAGCCATGGTGACCATTCAGTTGCGGAGGGTTATGGATGGGGTATCTCAGGAAGCAAAACACAAGGAAATTGGATGTTGATGGGAAAAGCGAACGGTATCGAGGGAGACTCGCGTACTAGTGATGGATCGTGTGGAGAGGCTCTACAGAGTGCACGTCACTGCATGACGTGGGTCAAGACTCAAGAAAGACCCTTGGCTCGTTTGCTTGGTGCTCCTCGATTTTTTGTCTGCGTGCCAACTTAAAGCGGCCAGCAGTGGACAAAGGAAGACGCCAAAAGCCACTTGCGATTGTCGGTGAGTCGAGCATCGCTGTTCTGCTTGTGCTGGTTGCTCGTGTTTCACTCGATCCCAAAGTCTGTTCTCAAAATGGTGTAGCTAATCTCAAATCACTACCGGCTGATCTTCATCTCGTTCGTCGATCCACACAAATCCATGCCTGAACGAACTGCTTGTGCTTATCACCTCGTAACTCGTCCAAAGCTTGCATATATGTCCTTCTGATATATCTAGATACCTGTGGTAGCTGACCAACACTCTCTATCCGACATGGACTGTCACCAGATAATAATACAGCTACGGTGCACACTCCGTGGTTGAGCCACATCAAGCAACTACTATGTGGATAAAGTCAAAAAGTTAGGCACGTCCGGAACGACTATCACACCCGTGCCTTCATAGCCGAACAGCCATGACGAAAATGCGGGTTCTTGCTGCATCGCAGGTCGTGAACACATAGCTCTTCTTGCTTCTCTATATCAGAGAGTTGAATTGAGAAGAAGTTGAAGCGTTCTCGCAATCTTTAGAAAAAGGTCTAGATGCGAGTACCAAGCTTTGTGGCTCACCGTGGCTAAATGAGAGAATGTGGCAGTGCTCGAGGAGATGCGGAACGGCTCGTGCGGGTTGATGATGATGGAGAAGACAAGCTTGAAACAGAACTTCAGAGGGCAATGAGAGCAAAGACAGTCGCATCGAAATGCTACGGAGGTCGCGCAAGTCGTTGTTGCAACTCGCCATCGTCTGTATAGTCGTTTACTTGATATACTCGCTTCTCGGCCCATCGGCACCCA
This sequence comes from Aureobasidium sp. EXF-3400, assembly GCA_024195585.1. NCBI lineage: Eukaryota > Fungi > Ascomycota > Dothideomycetes > Dothideales > Saccotheciaceae > Aureobasidium > Aureobasidium sp. EXF-3400. Next base: position 26,912 of record SWBL01000108.1, read on the forward strand.
AACTTTACTCATGGAATACGATCCGCTACCGAACAACGGCAGCAAGCCTCCCTGAAGCTCGAGGTCAATGTCCTGGACTTGAAAATAGCTTAAAGCCCGCTCTGGTAGTCTCACACGTCGCTGCTGATGGCGACACTGCCTGGTTAGAACGCCTTTCGTCCAAGTACCACCTCTGCATCTACGAGGTCGATGCGCCTGTCGACGACACAGTCAAGCACCTTCGTGTGCCTGCCAATCGTGGCCACGAATCCATAACCTACCTCACCTTCCTCATCGACAACTACGCCTCGATCCCTCAATCTGGCGCAGTCTTTGTACACGGCAATAGATTTCAATGGCACAATGACGACCCGCTATACGACAATGCAGCCAGCCTGGCCGCCCTGAACGTCCCGTCCGCGCTCGCAGCTACCGGCTATCACAACCTCCGATGCGATTGGAGCGCAGGCACATGCCCCAAAGACTCTGGACCCGCACAGGGCAGTCTCGAAACAACCATAAACTCCATCTTGCAACCCTGGAGTGCGAGGTCTGCCTCAGATGCCGCCATGCCACAAGCATTTGCCGTCTTGTTCGGCGGCGATGAATACCTCAAATACGGAAAGAGCAAGGGATTGAAACTCGGAGGGAAACATCACTTGCGTGCGCAATGTTGTGCTCAATTCGTTGTTTCCAAGGAGTCGATACATCGCCATTCGCGCGAAGAGTACATTGCTTTGCGACAATGGCTTCTCGATGGCTACGGCATGTCGAGAAACTCCAATGCTGCTCCACACGATGACCGCATTGCTGGACGTGTACTGTCATATCTTTGGCATGTTCTCTTCATACCACAGCAAGACGGCCCTGTGGATCTGGACATGCTGAACAAACAAGCTTGCCCCAGTGCTGCTGAGTGCTACTGCAGACTATATGGCAAGTGCGATCTCAAGTGCAACGCCAGATTTTGCTCTGGACAATATCGTGTACCGCCGAACATGCGTCTTCCTGACAACTGGGCCGAAATCCACGGAAACGATGTGTATGATGTGCAAGAACCTGGAGTCAAAGCTCTTCACGGAAGACTTTATCCTAAAGCCTTTGAGCCCTGAAGTCGTGATGACTGATGGCTCCAGAATCAACCATTCATACTCTGCGAAGTCCAGTCGTTTCAAACCCCTGGTGTCATCGAGCCAGCCATCCTACGCTATAGACACCCCACTATTTCTAATGGTATTTGAGCATCACACCAGTATCGATATGAGGTCAGCGCAGATGAAAAGAGCAGCACCCTCTGGGGTTCATCGAATTCATCGATCCACCAACACTGTTTACCTCCTTCAGGCCTATCTCAGGATTGTCACTGTGCGAGACGGACCGCTGTGCAAGCGCAGTAAGAGGAGTAGCAAGCGTACACAGTTTAGGCAAGTGGGTTGAGTGCAAGGTCATAAGGTGTCGACAAAGGTCGTGGAGTCGAGCACTCCCACCGGCAATCCTACACGGAGTAAGTCACGAGTTAGTGTTCAGTTGCTTATTTGCGAGAGACAAGAGTCAATAGCATTCCGTACATATCGCGAGAAGGCGCTCAGTCAGCAGTGGTATACCCCACAGTGCCGACTCTCAGATATTAGAGCCTCTATTTCCACTTGCACCCTTTGCGAGTTTTTGCTACAGTCAATTTTCCTGATCGTGTAGAAATAGTCAAACTTTGCGGTGTGCTAGCGATAGGTCAAGCAAAAAGCTGTGAAACGACAGATTTCAATACCTACTTTACCTAGGCACCAGCTTAGACCGTGATTGTATAAAGTCTTCCACGTCACTATTTCATCCCCATCCCCATCCAAACATAACTTCTACCAACCAATACAGCACAGACACATCTATGGCCCTTGATTCTTAAATCAAAACTACCACAGTCGCAAGAAAGCAACATGCTTCCAGACCTAGCCACCCGCCGCAAGATCTGCGAAGACACGATCAAAAGATCCTCACACATCACCACAACCACACCCGGTGCCTCGTTATCCAGTACTTTCATCGATCTTACCATATACCCCGAACTCTCGCCCTTGGACCCTTTATTCCCCGACCTCTCACTCTCCACCATCAAAGTCATCGATTCTGATACTTTCGCCTGTGCCAGAGCCATGCTAGCTACCTCACCGAATCTGCGCGGTAAAGTCGCAGTGCTAAACTTGGCTTCTGATGAAGAACCAGGAGGTGGATGGAGGTACACGTTAAGTCTCACACAGGAAGAAGCATTGTGTTACTCCTCTACTTTATTTTCGACACTACATTCGCAATGGTATCCTTGGCCCAATGCCGGGAAAGACAGTATCAGAGGTATATTTTCTGGGCAAGTGGTTGTGTTTAAAGATACTCTGGATAATGGATGTGTGGACTTGAAAGAGGAGGATAGGGAAGTGGTTTCTGTGGTTACGGTTGCGGCACCTAGATGTCCTGAACTTACGGAGGATAAGAAGGAGTTTAAGGAGGAGCGCGTGTTGGAGGAGTTCAGGGATAAGGTTAGGTTGGTGTTGAGGTGCGCAGCGAGGGAAGGCAAGACGGGGTTGGTCTTGGGGGCGTTGGGGTGTGGTGCTTATAGATGCCCGCCGATGTTGGTTGCGATAGAAATGAAGGGAGTGTTGAAGGAAGAAGAATTCAGGGGTTGGTTTGAGAGGGTGGATTTTGCGGTGTATGGAAAGGGACCTATAGGGGAGAGGAACCTAAGGGTGTTCCGGGAGGTGTTTGGTGAGCAGGATTGAACTTCATATCTACTCGGAGGCACCGCATCTGGGTTGTGGCTTCTAAATTGTGATGATCCTGAGACCGGATCGTCAGTAAGGGAGAACAGATTGCTTGCGACAGGCTCTTGTGCCCCTGGTAACCCTCCATGGCGAGTGGAGTAGGTCTACGTGAAATGCAACAGCGTTCTCTTCCGTGTTTGAGGCGTCGTGGAAGGATGAAATGGACATGGATAAGCCCCCTTCGTTCTCCATAATACCAGGACCAGGGGGCGAGTTGGAACTTGAAGCTTGTACCGATTACCGACTTACCCTCCCGCTGGGAAGTCACTTCTCAGATACCTGGTCGTGGTCTTCTCAACCATGGGCGACGGCCAAGGCCATGAGTCTCTAGTCAGCCATCCCGTCATTTGATGACTCGTAAGGTCTTGGTCAAGCAATTGCGGCATAGAGATGTACGATAAAGTGAAGAATGCAAGAGCTCGAATAGGGACGATTGTAGAACGGATTGGGTTCTGACGCTACTGCAGGTGCATCGTGTTATGGGTCTTCGTGCATATAGCCGAAAAATGACAGCGAATAATCATTCGCTGGTTATCGCAAGAGGATGGTTGGCTTCGCTGACAAACTTCAAGGTAGTCGGCAATGAAGAGCCGTTGCAACGTTTATTTGGTTAAAGTTCTAGCGGAAATAAATTGACCGTGAAACATGAAAATATCGCTTGTGCAAAACATCGAGCTTTATGGCGAAGGAAGGGATCGATTTTTGAAGAAACAATTTCCAATACTCGAGTAGAAAAGGCATGATAGAAAGAAAATAGCCAGGGCTGGGGCAGCCGATTGGCGGGCTAGGTGCATTTTGTGGCGTGCAAATCATCTTGGGGAAGGCACGAGTGGAGTTGTTTTGACGGATTCGGAAAGGGGACCTGCCACAAGTTGACTTTTATCGCCATGTGGACTTGAATCCTGGTGGACTGCCAGACGAGGGGAATAGGTACCCACCTTGTGATATAGCCGCAGCCCTACGCCTGACAATGGAGACAAGCAGAAGGCCGCGAGGAGCAAATTCTCGTGCCCAATCGCGCCCGCTGCCTCCTCCTTTGTCTTTGTCTACGAGTACCGCGGGCCCATCGTCCCTCCCTCTAGACAGGCTTCAGGCTCCATTGCCTGCAACTCCTCCAGGCCATTCGTACTCGCACTCGCACTCGGCACAGGATGCTTCTTCCCCTCTGACGCCGTCTCAGCCTCCGCAATTGCGACCCGAGTCGTGGCAATCCGTCACACAAGACTCTGTCCTGGACACTTTGCTGTTGTCGTTTGACCGCATGCCAGGCTCTGCAGCAGGCCTGGCCGAACATCCAAGAAACATGCCTGACCTCGACAGCGACGAGTTCGATCGGAGCAGCACCTCCTTCACCCCGCCGCGAGCCTTCCAGCGCCTGCAACAACGCGTGAGAGGTCACACATACTCGTCCTCCATGTCGCACGACTCCGACACCATCAGCAACACTTCGCAGCTCACCGCACGTATCCGCACCAACAGCCACTCCGGCTCGCGCCCTTCGACTGTCGAAAGTATCGACCACGGCTACGGCCAGGTCCTCGGTACTACTCGCAATGGTAGCTACGGGAAGAACGACCCACGCACCCAAGGCACTCCCGAAGTTGTTTCCAATGGAATCCTGGACCGCGGCCGACCCATACCCAGCATGTTTAGCACCTACGACGTCCACTGTCCCGAACCAAGAGTCCCTGGCGGACCATCAAAAGCAAACGCAACCAAGGAGCAGGCCTCTACAAACAACTCGGACATCCCGCAGAGCATCCGGGACCAAGCCCTGGAATTTGTGCGACAGTCCAACATGCGCGCCCAGTCACCCTCCAACATGCTCGACCATCCTCCGACCAATTCTTCCGCATCCATAGCTTCTTCGCTGTCTAAACAATCCTCCCCTCACGATGCTCCGAAAGAGCGCCCTGGTTTCTTCCGTCGAGTCTTCGGTTCTTCCACACGTACAAATTCCTTTCCAGACCAGCAGCGACCCAATGTCAGAGAACAGTCAGTCCAAAGCTCTGAACGTACTGCTTCGCCTGTGCCCGCCAAACCTCAACCCACCCCCATCGACCCTCCTCATAATGTTGTTACCAAGAAAGCTTCCTTTTTCAGACGTCGTAAGAAGTCGATAACAGATGCCCCGCCGCCTCCACCGCTGCCTAATCCCATTGTTTCCGCTTCCCATCTCAAGGATCCCTCCCCACCTGTAAGTCCGGGTGCAAGCAGTCTCCGAATGGTCATGGATCGCTATCTCGGCGATTCTGATTGTCAGTGGAACAAAACTGACTCTGACCACCCCAAGCCCGTCGACACCCCGATCGGTCAACCTGCTCATGCCAGCATTATCAGCCATGAAACCGACGAGTCTTCGGAACTCGACATATTCCACTCTGGATACACACCTCCACCGGATGCGTCTATAAGAAGAGTTGGAGTAGAACCTCTGGAACCACGAGTAACCCCAACCGTCCAGCAACAACCTTTCAAGAGTCCTAAACTGGATGACATGGAGCGTAACTTTGGCGGAGTGGACGAGCGCCTACAACCCCAACACGCACGTCCGGACTTGCTACAGACCAACTCGTTCTTGTCCGACGAAAGTGACGCCGACGACGGCAGAGCTCCTTCGATCATTTCCGCCCTCAGTGATACATATGGACCCCCAGGCGCATTCAGTCCAGTCTCACCACTGGCCACACCCGTAGAAAGATTTGTCACTTCTCCAACTTCGGACATAGAGAGAGAACATGTATCACCCAGGTCACATTTCTTTGAGCAAGGTCGGGATGGCCTCGGCCTGCCTTTAGAAGGAATTAGAGCGCCGCAGAGCTATGTCATATCTAACGACGAAAGCGGTCTGCCCTCGTTTCAGGTCGATGGCCAGATTATTCGGCCATCAGTCGAGGTTGCTAGAGGTATGCTCGGTACTATTGATGAGCCGACAGCCGATGAGAGAGAACGCGCGCGTCAAATCTATCAAGGCGAGGAACAACACATGCTCAAGGACGAAGCTGCTCCATGGCTTGGTGACAAAAACCCCGTCAGCGCTCGCACTCTCACCGCATACATGGACTTGTACGACTTTGCCAACCGTAATATTCTCAGTGGCTTGCGCACACTCTGCGATAGACTCGTGCTGAAAGGAGAAAGTCAACAGGTTGACCGCATTCTAGATGCCTTTTCTAGAAGATGGGACGAGTGTAACCCCTACAACGGTTTCAAAGGACCGGGTGTGGTACATGCCATTTGCTATGCGTTGCTACTGCTTAACACAGATCAACATATGGCCGACATACAACACAAGATGACTCGATCTGAATTCATCAAAAACACTATGCCGGCAGTCAAGTCAGCAGCCGAAACTGCGACCATTAGACCGACCCGATCTCCGTCAAGGCCCTCGTTACCTTGGTCGGATACCACACCTAAATCGCCCGACGCAGAAGATGATCGAAGCTCCATTGACTTCAGACGACCAAACAAGCGCCTCTCTTTCAGACCAGGTATGGGTAGATTTGAGACGGATCCTGGCCCAGGCGAGCATGGAGAATTTGGCTCAATGAACCATTTGGTCTCCCGTCCGTTCGATGGTCCTGAACACAAGTGGTTGACAGAAGTGGAGCTGGTGCTCAAGGCTTTTTACAGCTCAATCGTTTCCTTGGCTCTTCCTTTACATGGCTCTCAGAACTCCAGAGAACACCCTGGATCTTCTCATAGCCCTGCGAATCTGACAGTCGCTGGAAATTTGAGACGCACCGGTTCTGTCATATCCAAAGCACCTTCCGAGGGCTTCTCCTACAGGAGCAAGAGGAATAACAGCGCCTTGTCGTCCCATTGGAATGCGTCAAAGAACAGATCTAGACAGAAGGTCTACCCTGCCTCGACTGTTGGCTCAACCCGTACCTCAATCGACGATGGCCAGTCCGTGTGGAGTCCCTCTGCACAAAGCAGTATGTGGAGCAAGATATCTATGGGCAGGACTCAAACCACGATGAGTGTCGAGAGTTTCGCTGTTCATCCAGACTTCAAGCAGAGCTTAGGATTCACCAATGCTTTATCGCAAGCAATCATCCGCGAAGAAAGTGCAGGTGATACTGAATCTGTCATGAAGATTGGCACGGTGCTCGAAGATGAGAGTCTGGAGTTAGCCGGTGCGCCTTGGGCGAAAGAAGGCATGGTTAAGCACAAACACCACCTTGATGGCCCTGAGAAGAAAGCCAAGGAGCGCAGCTGGAGTGAAACTTTTGCTGTCGTCGAGAAAGGATACCTGCATCTGTTCAACTTCAACCGAACTACGACCAAGATCAACGATATGCGTAGCACTAAGCGCCAAGTACCCAAGGCAGGCAAAGGTGCTGGCGCAGCGCCATCCGTTGTCGGTGGCGGCAACTGGACGGACAACGCGGATGAGACTGACCAGTTCCTTCTGAGGCAATCTCTTGCGACTGTCCTACCACACCCGGGCTATAGTAAGACTCGTCCGCATGTCTGGGCATTGAGCTTACCTACTGGTGCTGTTCATCTTTTCAATGTCGGCACTGCAGAGATTGCGCACGAGTTCGCTTCCACCGTGAACTACTGGTCTGCGCGTCTAAGCAAAGAGCCTTTGGTTGGTGGTGTCGACAACATCGAATACGGCTGGAGTGATAACATCATCAATCCTGCTCTAATTGGTAACGGCAACGGAGAGCCTCTCACAAAGCCCCAATCCAGAGCTGGAGGCAATCACATACATTCAGCCTCCATCAACAGTCTCGGTAAACAGAGCATGCAGTCAACTGTCCGTGGCTCTTTTGACCAGACCTTCGGATCGAGATCCAGACTTCCCGGAGATCGCGCTCACATCGCTGACTGGAAGCCTCCCGCCGCATCGATGTTGCCCTCACAATTACTCGAAATCGATCAACTTCGCAGTCTCAAAACATATGTTACCTCAGTAGAGAATGAACTGGAGCGACACAATGAGTTGCGAAGTGCTGTAAACCTCGCCTACACCAATCACTATGGCCAAAACTGGAACAAGGTCACCAGCAATTGGGAGAAGAAAAGTGCCTATCTTCTGCGCGAGGTCGTCAAGTTCACAACTTATATCGAAGCTCTTGACCGAGCAGGCCGTGCTAAAGAAAAGGTCTACGACGAACGACTTGCTCGCGAACAAGAAAGAGCTACCCTGAACTCCAAGGACGGCAAGAAAGAGAATGTCAAAGCCTGATCGACGACCTCTTTTCCCCCTTCCATTTTCTTCTTCTTCACAACTACCCCTTTTCTCATCGTTTTCTTTTTCCTCTATTCATCATCAGGAGATGCTTATGTCTATTGTCTTTGTTTTTTCTGTTCAATCATGCATGTTTGTCACGTCCCGAGGATACCCAGCTTTAACTCATTGTTTTATGTATAATTTATTGAATACCCTTCTCTCTTCTATCATGTCCCAACCTTTTCTCGAACATAAAGAGACTACATGACTTTTGGATCATGTAAATCCCATGTACTGAATTCTGTCACTTTCATCCTGCTCTTACGATAATATGTAGGCAGAGTTGAAAGCCATTAAAACGCATAGATCTTTGTGGACGGTAGCAAAGGTCCACAGAGAGTCGATCGTATCATGACTCTCGATGGAAACTCTCTATATTACTAAAGTAACTGTGCATTTGTATAGCTGTCTGCGTGATATATCTTTGCAACATGGGGAGGTAGCAGAGTGAAGCACTGTACTCTAACCTGCTTTTCTGTTTTTTCCCCTTTTCCTCTTTCTACAGTCGTTTATTCAAATCGCACAGTGACAAAGCACAAAGGTAATCAGAGGGAAAGAAAATTACAAGAGAATCTTTCTTTTCGTGTAATATCGAAGATGGAAACGATGATAAGGGAAAAAAGCGATTAGACTACTGTATAGATAAAGCAATACTGTAGTGGTAATGGAGTTTGAGAAATAAAGAACAGTGCAAACAGATCCAAACTAAAATTGAGGATAACGGAAATGCGAAACAGTGCAAAGAAATAGCTATAACCAAAGAAAGGAGAGAAATACATCGCAGAAATTCGAGACCAGTACCAGTAAGCAAATACATAAACCTCATGTTGTCGAAGCATGTCAGTGTCTTCGATGTAGGGGTCATCTTGGGACTAATGACTTTGAACAGAGCAAAGGGCCGAGGACCGAGAGTGTTGGGAAGGTTTTCTAAGGCTCAAGGTTTGGAGACCAGGTTCTCACAGCAATCGGCGTCTGGATCATAACTTCCCAGACAACCATTCTGCTGGATCGTCATCGGGGTCATAGTCCTCTGGATCATCATCTTCTTCGTCGTCATCGGAATCATAGTCATCTACATCGTCGAAATATTCCAGACCGTAACCTGGTGCTGGAAGCCATGATGGATGACCGGGAGCCGTATAGAATACTCCATCGTCAGTATCTTCGTCCTCGTCATCATCTTCCTGATCCTCAAGATCTTCCCGCCCAGAGGGGACAGTGTAGTACACACTACCGCCATCATCTTCATGCTCGTCACCCTCAGTATCTACCAGCCCCCCCAGTGATGGCGGTATTGGGAGCCCTGGAAAGTCTGATGAATGATAATCGTATCCGCTGCTGGTAGTTGGTGGTATCGGAAGTTCTGGGAAATCCGAGGAATGATAATGGAACATGGCGTCAGGGTCATCGTCGCCCTCGTCATCGTCGCCCTCGTCATCGTCGTCCTCGTCCTCGTCACCCTCTCCTTGATCGTCAACAGCTTCCGAGCCCTCAGGTGGTAATAACCATGGGGGCGCATCGGAGGAAGTCTTAGGGTATGCACCGTGGACACCGTGGTCGCCGTGGTCACCATGATCGTCATCCTCACCGCCGTTGTCGTCGTCGTCGTCATCGTCCTCACCATCGTCATCTTCATCAGGAGCATCCTCCATAACAACATCGCTATCCCACTTCGTAGCACGCGTAGAAGTCCCTAGCTCTGCAGTCCCTATCCTCAACTTACTGAAACCAATGCTTGCAGTGTGACCCTCAAGTTCATAGTCCAGTGGTTTCAGATACCTCCCATGCGAATCAATCACTGGAAGGTCATCTGTGGCCCAGAACCCGCCCTTTCCAGGATACTCGAGATCATACCTTTCTTCAGGAAACACTCCTAGATGGAAGAACTTTGCGGCCTTGTCTGCATCCCAAGCGCGTGCATAGAGGTTAGCATCTTCCATGCGTTTCCGCTTTTTTGTCGATGCGGCGTCTGCAGCTGCAGTTTCGCTGGCTGTTGGTGAAGTTGTGCTGGCTGGCGGCGCGGTCGCCGCATGTTTCGCTTGTTGACGTTCTTGCTCCTCGAACCAGGCGTCGCTGCCAAAATTGCGCATGTTGTGACTGAAACACCGCCACATGGGATTATGGTCGATCATATCAAGCAATTGCCTTGCTGTCGCTCGATGATCTGGCCTGAATCTCAAGCATGAAGCCACTGCCTCTCTGAGTTGCCAGGAATAGAATTGACCAGGGAGTTGACCGTTCCAGTTCTGTATGTTAGGCTCCAGATCAGAGCCTCTGTAGGACAGATCATTGAAGTGCTTAGCCAACTTCATCATTGCTTCGATCACTCTTCCAATCTGCCAGACGTTCGTCCACTCACTGATCGGATACCGTTCATGTTCATGTCCGAATACACTAGGTCGGATCACCTCCGGAGGACAGTAACCCCGCGTCATCTGGTATGCAAGGTTGCCAGTCCTATTTTTTCTATCTTTTGGGTTGGTTATGCCTAGAGCAAAAAGGTCAGCAAGTCTGTGAAGGTTGGTGGAGTAGGATACAGGTCTGTCCGAACATATTACTTAATCTCGAATACAGTTTAGCAGCCTCGACTGTACAGCATTGATTCAAGCAAGATTCATGGATGATCTGTAGAGGTCATAATGTGAAGCAAACTTACATGCACCTCCAAGATCAGCAATATGGGCCCTTGGGTAGATGGGGAAGGTGGAGGTTTGGTTTGGTCGGGCGAGTAGTATGTTATCTGGCTTCATGTCGAAGACGACGATAACGTCTGATTCGTCGCTCCCCGGACGCTTCCTGACTTGTTCGGTCAACTGCTCAGCTCCAGTCAACAAGCAGTGGAGAGTGTGCCAAATGAAAGGCTCTGGGATTCCCCTTTGCTTTTGGCCATGAGCCACAATGAGATGGTACAGATCACCATATTCATAAAAAGGCATATACAATCTCCACTGGTTGTACTCCGGACGAACGCTGACACGTTTTCTTCGGTAGCCCCAGAGTGGTACGGAGTAGATCTCTTCGTTCGAGTAGGGTTCGGTCATGATTCCTTGGAGATAGGCTTCCTTGAGAAATCTCCTGTCGATATTCGCGTGTCCTCTCTCAGTGGCCCACAAATCAACACCAAAGTCCATGCCTTTGCGAACAAGAGTGGAGTAAACGTTCGAGTAGGCATCCTTCTCTTGGGTAGGGTTTTTGTCGAAGGTGTCTTTGATGGCACAATTTTCTATGGGCCTGCGGGTGTTCTTATCGATACAAATCCACATACTGACTTCACCATAAGAGCCTCCGCCAAGTCTATACGCGCCAATCCATTCCAAGTCGTCCTTTGGCCCGTTAGTGACATGTACAAGGCCTGACCTGTCTGCAAGGATGCTGGCTTGCTGTGCAGCGGTAAATTTCCGTGGTCTAGACATGATGACGATAGTAGGGATGTGATGGTTGAGATGATTCAATATTGAAAGATGGTGCGGTGGTCGCTTCTTGAGCGAGACTCGAGGTCATACCGATAGCCTTTTCCGCTTCCGGGCAGTCATTGTGTGTCATACTCGGTATGTGGTTGAATTGAATGGGCGAGGACAAAGGCCAGAAAGGCTGATGTCTGGTAAGACAAAGTTGAGGATTGTGATGATTAGTTCATTGTTTGATGGCAGCAGTTCCGCATCCGGACATATTGATTACGTCGAGGCGGAAAAGCTGGATTTTCACATAGAGGTCTCGTATAGACATGTCTGCATCTTTTTCCAAGAAATTGTTGAAACATCTTGACACGTTGAAGGCAAAGGTGGTTGTGGAGGGTATGGTAAAGCGTTATGCCCGGTAAAGGAAATCATGGTAGCAGAGGGAAAGCCGTGGTGTGCATTTGACGAAATGCAAAGAATTGACTAAACGACAAGGAAGATCCGAAGAGACAACCGGGTAGCTTCAAGGGAAAGGATCAGTGTGATAGAAATAGCGCGGACACAGTAGAATGAGGAAGTGTAACATTAGTAGTTGGAAGGAAGGAGGTGTCGGTCGGCAGTGCTCACCGCCTTTGGTCGTACCCCAGATTTCGTGACCGAAACATCATCATCACCATCAATCTTCATCTTCAAGCAACAGCAGACAAGTCAACTCTGCTCTTTCCACACACAAACACAGCCATCATGACGATAACCCTACTCCCACGCCTCAGCGCACAACGCGCCCTCAGAACAATAACCACCACACGCGCACCCATCTCAACAACAGCAACCCGAAGCTTCATGACCCTCCCACCCCACCCGCCCACCAACCGTGACACACCCTCCCAACCACCCCGAGGCGCCATGCCCATGCCCTTCGTCACCGAAACCGTAGGCGGAGGCTGGCACACCTATGACATTTTCTCTCGCCTCCTCCGCGAACGCATCATCTGCTTAAACGGCGAAGTCGACGAAACAATTTCCGCCTCGATAGTCGCTCAATTACTTTTCCTCGAAGCCGATGCACCTCAAAAGCCTATCTCGCTATACATCAATTCTCCGGGTGGAATGGTGACGGCTGGATTGGCGATTTACGATACCATGACTTATATCCGCAGCCCCGTAAGCACGATATGCATGGGTCAAGCTGCTTCGATGGGGAGTTTGTTGTTGTGTGGTGGTGCTGAGGGACAGAGATACACACTTCCTCATTCAAGGATTATGATTCATCAAGTCAGTGGTGGATACCAAGGTCAAGCTTCTGATATCGCCATCCATGCAAAGGAAATTTTGCGCGTGCGTGAGCAGTTGAATGAGATTTATCTCAAGCATTTGACCAAGAAACATACCATGGAGGAGATTCAAAAGTACATGGAGAGGGATTACTTTATGAGTGCTAAAGAGGCCCTGGAGTTTGGTATCGTGGATAAGATTTTGGAGAGGAGGGAGCAGATTGGTGAAGGAAGGTAGATGTGCCGATCGATTACGACTTTTGCGTGGCATGCTGAGTGACATCAACTCGCTATAATATCTATGCATCCAGTGTATACTATATCTCAGCTCAATCAAGCTGCAACAAACCAAACAGCGAGCATAAACTCTGTTCATGCCAAACCTGATATCCATGTCAACCGAATCTTTGGTCTGCCTCACTATTCCCAATCCGCCAATCACGCGCATCAATGATCCCACCCAGCATTCCTTCACCTCAGATAGATTAACGTAGATCCAGGCTATGCAATGCACTTTGTGTCTCAGCCTTGTGGGATTTGCATTGTCCTAATTCCTGCAAGGCCAACCACCACATCCATTGCTCCACAACATGTCAACAGTCTACCATACTTTTCCATCTCGGACCAGGATAACAAGCGCTGTATGCGCCTGACTCGCCGAAGTGATATGCGCTTAACTCGCGATTCCTCGCCTGGACCTTCGACTTTGGGGTATACGCTTGACTCGCTCCCACGTCAACTCCAAGGTCTGGAATGGCACGCAATGGTGTTCGCGTCACTTTTAGGCCGCCTGCTGTTCCTGTTTCAGGAGGTGGATCTGCATGTCTCGCTTATTATGGTTCGAGAATACGAGCGTCTAGTTCTTGTTGAAGGCATTATAGTATTGACTGATATAGGTAGGTATTTGCTGTGCTGAAATCCAAAGCTCGTGATGACTGGGTATACAAAGATAGTGAAAAGAGAAAAAAAGAACATCCCACGTAAAGCCGTCCGTAGAAGCTGGGTTGATTATAACCATATATCTGTAGAACAAAGAAAAAAGACCATCCGACATGAAAACGTCCGTAGAAGCTGGGTTGACTATAGCCAAATATTCGTTCAGAAAAAGAGGAAGAGAGGACGTAAATCAAACGACCTCCAGCAAAGACTCCTCGCTGGACTGGCTCCGCCTGCGAGTGTCTCTGGGATGCTGGTGTCCCGGACCCATCGCATGCATCTCCAATGTGTGACCAGCATCAGAAGGTCTGTTGCTAAAGACCTGCAACTCTCTAGTCACAGTAACAACACCTTCATCCTTGTGACCCAGACGATGTCCAGAAGTGACATACGAGCCAGAAACGCCTTTACTGTTGGCGTATGCTCCAGTAGGTCCTGTTTTGCTGTTCTTGCCCGAGCGAGAGGAGCTAATACCCGTTCGTGCTTTGTCAAACCAGAAGGCGAAGAGTGGACGTAGAGTGGCCAGGCAAGCGGCTGTGACTCCGAGGCCGAGTTCGACAACGGAGATGATGGCAAAGTTGGGGGCAGAAACGAGAAGGTCCTGGAGTGGTACACCAAGGACGTTTACGTAGGCCAGACGTATGAGAGAGCAAATACTGCCCAAGACACCCAGACCGAGGATGGCGCAGACGGTCAGCTTTTGTTGCTTGTGCATCTGTGCAGATCGTACGACGAAGATGGGGACTGTGGATATGGTTAGTCTGGTTGTGCAGATGATTGAGAATTGACTCGACTTACTGATTGCAAAGATCCAGTCGGTGACGGCGCTGAATACTCCATGCGTGTAGTTGAGAGGTCGAAGGACGGTCTGGAAAGGTAGGCACTTTCCCTTCAATTCATTAATACCGTAATCTCTAGGGTTGCCGCATTGGAAGATGGCGATGAGGAGGAAGGCGGTTCCGAAGAGAGTGTATAGTGTTACTGATCCAATAATGACTTGACGCTGCCAGCGCTGGTTGACGATACGAAGGAAGAAGACCGCCAGACTGAGCTTGAAGACGATACTGGTCAAGATGTAAAGGACAAACATCCAAACGACCAACTGCGAGCGCGATTAGGCATGTACGAGTGGTTGTGGGGTGAGGAATATACATACTGACAAGATGACACCAACAGTGGTAGGATTCGCGATACCTGGTGGATTTATCTCTGCTAGTGCAACGACGACGAGCAATGCACTGTACGCGGCGAACAAGACCTGCACACAGTCAGAACTCGAACACGGATACCAGGCGCAAACGAAAGCACTTACCCAGGTGGCCATCATCAACCAATCATCCCATCCGAAGGAACTTTTTGATAGGAGTTAGCATACATGTTGATCTAAAATGGTCGCGAAAAGGTGACAAACCGAATCATCCATCCTCTCACATAGATTCTCCCCACGACCGTGATGGCAGACAAAGCCAGAAACACAGAAGATGTGCTTAGCATGTCATAAGACTTTAGGTCATGAACACTCGGTATCGCCATAGTGTCAGACATGATTGCCTGTCTTGCACCAAGGAATGTCTAGCTGAACAATCAGTCGGGTTTGGAAAATATGCGGCTAGCAGTCGCAGTCGTCTTTCCGGAAGGATAGAGTGCAATATAAACAGAAGTCTAAATAGAACAAAAAGAGATGTGAACAGAGAAGGTAGGGCACAGTAGTACCTATACTTTCCAGATCAATGGTGACGGTTAGCTTGACGACCCAGATTGGTGGGAGCATCGGCCAATTTAGTGTTTTGCCATAGTCTCAGACAATCCCATGCAGTGTCCAACGATGAGCATCCCCCACATTAGCCAGTCTTTGACAAGAATAATAGGCGAACGTAGCATCAACTTTGCACTCACAAGCCAATTCTACTGTTGAATTTCACGAGTCAATACCACACAAGAATCAAGCTGAAGGTTTTAGACTCAAGCCCAGAAGGATATTGGCACTTTCTGTAGGCTCTACTTGCGTCAAATGCAATGGTAGGTTTGAGTGACAATGCGAACAGGCAACGCCTTGATGACTGATAGGTCAAAGCTCTTCTGGACGGTTGGTAGTGGCAGAAGAGAAGGTTCTCCCACGAACGGAGATATCAAGCGAAGAGGCAACAGGAAACGGAGTCGGTAGTTGAGTAATGCATGAACAGGCAGGCTGTTTGAGGTCGCCAGGTAGGGCTTAGTCAGTACTCAAGCAGGTCTGGCCAGGGTCCCAGCTGAGCATCGACACGGATGATCTGCCGGGATGCACTACAAACTGCATTGATCCGCCAATTTGGTCGCTTCGGTATCGGCGGTTTGAGACTTCCACGCCTTGTTATTGGTGCAGATACGAGGATGGAGTCATGGACCGGCAAAGTTGACAATTCGACGGTTAAGAATTGGGAATCCGAGTGCGAGAGGAACAGAAGAGCAAATGCGGTAGCCACGGACGGGTGCGGACAAGTGAATAAATGGCGAACTACACGGTACGGCAACTGTATGCCGAGCTTATGCAGGATGCACCCCCGCAACAATCAAGCAGCAAGCGCAAACTAGAAATGGAAGGAGCCCTGAGAATTTGGAAGCAGTCCCTGGAAGGATCGAGACGGGATAGCTTGCCATGAGATTGTGCTAGGCAGGGTAAAAATGGTACGGAAAAAGAGATGACGAACACCTAGCTTACCGTTGAGTAAGCGATGCCGTGATCGAACTGGCAGTCAAAGACACATGAGTTCTCAAGATGGACGTCAACGAGTCAAGCAGGCGAGAGGCCTGTCGCGAGTTACGCGAGCTGTTGGCAAGCCAGCTTGGTTGTCTGTGCCCGGTGGAAAAGATGGTGGACTGTTGAACAGTAAAGCAGGAAAGGGTAAAGCGGCAGGCGGAGATGATGAAAGAGCAAAGAAAGGCGTTTATCTTTTATGAGAACGGCCGGCAAAAGAAATGGCATCAGGCTATCAGCTGCAAGGTACAGAAGCAAAATCGAGCAAGAAAGTCAATTCGGGCCAGCGGGGAATATTGGCAAAGATTTTAAATGATAGCGATGCAGAATGACAGAGGGTGTTATAGTCGTGGTAGGCTATAATTGAGGATATGGTACACTGGTGCGGAAGTGTGGTCAAAGGACAAAAGGAAGGGTCGACCAAGGGCCCCGTCGGCCACGTGAAGGTGGACCCAAGTGTGCGGGCGGCGTTCGCCGTTCGGGAGGGCAGGCGGGACCGGGAGGATTGAGAGCTTCTGACTGAGAGACCCCGTCGGTCAGTGGTGAGTGCGAGTCACCTTGTGCGTTGAATGCTTGGTGAAGTGCAACGTCTGTCTCTGGCTGCCTTGTCTAAGCAGCTTGTGTGTGTGCAATGAAGCTGTGCAGACAGTGAGCTGCACCTTCGCGCCTTCTCCATTCGACTATTTCTCAACATGTCGGCCGATACCACTACGCACGACAGAGACGACAGCCCCAGCACCCAAGTGGCTCATCATCTGTCACGACTAGACATGGCGCCCCAGTACGCTCGCACCAAGAAGCGTCCCGCCGACCTGGCCGAGATCAATGAAACTCCAGGCGCCTACGACAAGATCATGCCCTCCCCCACCACATCGCCAACACCCAACAACCCCGCCTCACACCGAGCTCGCTTTATTCTTCACCCTCCCCGTCGTGTCACCTCTCCTCCACCATCTACTCCAATTGCTTCGCCCAACCTTGAAGAACACCAAACCCTGTCTCTGCCTTTAGCAATCAAGATCACCCAGGACAAACTATCCTCTTTGCGCTGCGACTCTCCAACAACTCCTGCCGAAGAAGATCCTCTCAACCAGGACGAAAACATGACCTGGCAAGAGGACGAGATCACCGGACATGATATCGATTACACTGCAGACGACGATGGCGAAGGCATCAATGGCATCGGCTTCATACCAACACCAGCCATGGTCACCAAGCGCTCAGAATGGCGTCGTCGCCAGATCACAGAATGGCGCGCTCGCGAATCAAAGGAAGCAAGACAGCGACGTTATGACAAGCGCAAATCCTCACACCGCGACTCAGCCATCTCTCTAGAAGAAGGAGGCTCTTTCAAGCGGCGCATGGTTCGATTTGCTGAAGCTTGATCGTTTTCTACTGTAATTGCTATACGACTTATCACGACCTGGTGGAACATGGCGTTAGATGGGGGTCGGTTTTTGTTGCTTTCATTGGCGTTGCATGGCGTTGCTACTGGATACTCATATACCCATAAACAAGAAAGGACAGTGGGCTGCCATGGGGACATGGTTTCTTTACAATCTTGTCAAGACGAACGATATAAATGCTTTTTTCTCTTTACATTGACGGCACTCTAACAACATTGCAACTTTTGACGTCCATTGATATAAAACATTACTCTTATCATAAGTCCTTTTCCGAAAGGTGTCGAGAAGATAATAAAGACCGTATGTCGGGCGCGAGTAGCTAAAGGTATCGCGGCCAGGGTCTTCCCATAGGCTTTCATTCTATCTTGAACTCATCTTCAAGGTCGGGCTCGGATGCATCACTCAGTCAGTCCATTGCAAAGCCATGCAATCTTGTTATTCCGGTGCCGTGTAAGGTTGTCAAAACCTAGCGATGCCTCCGCAGCCACCAATCTCGGAGACGCACTTCTAGGTTTTATATCTGTCTTCGTACTCGCAACCCCGCTCCAGCCCTAGTTGTAACACGGTCAAGTGCCAACACCAGGATGTCTCCAAACCATCCGCTTAGACTGTACGAGGCATACGACATTCGTAGGATCGTACAGCATAGCTCGCTTGATCGTCTCCTCATCAACGCTTCAGTATAAGTAGTCCCTGGTTTCCACCAACATGTCACCATTTTCTGCACTGCCTATACTCTACCTTCTGCTCGATTTGTGGTTCCGAAGTGTGCCGCCAACGTTACAAACCCTTTGCGAGCCCTAAGGCCGATTTCGAGAAAGGCTTCGAGAGCAGCGCATCTCCTTTATGTTATCGACAGTGATGACAAAGCAGCCTGCAAGCTTCCATTTCGGAGAAACTTGCTAGCGAGAGGATATCACCCTCATGGATCATGTCGTCGCTGGTTCCTGAGAAACAGAGAGAAACTCGGAGGCTCGGAGGTGATATGGTCCAAGCTTGAATACGTATCGGCTCGCTTTACTCCGAGCTTCCGACAGCTGCTTCCACACTCTCTGTCCCTCGTAACTTTAGGCTGACATAACCATCTTCTCCCTCGTTATCATAATTTCTATGCCTCGGAAGCATCCTCACTCTATCTTCCGGAGCCAAAAGACACCGTATACAAAGGGGCTGTGAGCGTTGAAGAGCGATGATTAATCGACATTGAATTGAGTATGCCACCAACCCGCAAGACTCACCACAAAAGTCGAAATGGCTGTAATCAATGCAAGAAAAGACACGTCAAGGTCAGTTTTGATGGCTCAATTTATCTTGTCAAAACGAAGGCTGACTTTGTTGATCAGTGTGATGAAGTTCGACCAAGTTGTGGAAACTGTGTGAAACGAGAAGCAACCTGCAGCCTCTCTGTAAGCGACCAGAGTCCTTCAACCGGCCACGAGGATCGAGATTCACCAACAGCCGCTGTCGATTCTCAACAAAAGATCCTCTCTCGGACAGAGGAAATGGATCTATTGCACTTCTACACAACGACGACCATCAAAACTGTCTGTCACGATCCCAAAGACTGGCATATGTATGAGCATGGCATTCCTCAATTGGCCTTCCAGAACGAATATCTGCTTGACATTCTGTTGGCTCTGGCTTGTCTTCATCGCGCGAAGATACATACGTTAAACCAGAAATTCTGGGTTCGATGTGCGATCGAGTATCACAATCGTGCGTTACCAATATTTTTCCAAGTGCTCAGCGACGTCAATGATGAGACCTGTCATGCTGCATTCGCATTGTGAGTTCTACCCGACTGAGAATATGCCACTTTTGAAGCTATAAACCACTTCTAATAGACAATTGCCATCTCGGATATCAAGCTCATCTCTTCTCAACCGATCACGCTGACCATCATCATCTTAGCTCCTTTATCACCACTTTGGTCGAAATTGCAATGCCGCATCCAGATATCGACCCTATAGAGCAACTTGCGGGACTTCGTAATTACTTCAGAGGAACTACAATGCTCTACATAACCATGCTAGAGCCTCTGAAGTACGGCGCCATGAACCCTTTCTTCAAGCCCAAGACTATCAAGTGGGAATATGACCCAGAAATACGAAAGTCATTCCACGACAGAATCACAACACTTTACGATCTGGTTGCTGGAAGCCCCGACGAGAAAATCTATAACGAGACCATTGATCTTTTATTAAGATTGTTTGATGATTCTCCATTCGCTGTTGTGGCCTTCTCGTTGCTCGTCGGTCCAGACTTTTTCCAGCTGGTCTCTCAACGTGAACCTTTGGCTGTATTGATTTATATCTATTGCGGTGTGCTGTTCAGCAATGTCAATGAATGGTGGTGTGATGGCCTAGGACATCGTATCGTCAATGGATTAACACTCCCTGCGGACGTACTCGAGGAAAACCCAAAATGGGCGTCTGCTCAGCTCTGGGCGAAAGAGCAGGTCAACAAAGCCACTGAACCAAATAAGGTCTTATTCTGGCGGATATTTGTAAGTTTCGTTCTTCAAGCTTCACGTAACTCAACGTACTGACACACTCAAAGGATACTGAACAGCCTAATCAACATGTTGAGGACTTATTGCATCCGGACGACAATCTACGAGGTCTTCGTTCAAACAACCCATCCACGGTGACAACACCCGATGCTGGTCGACCTCGTAATGGCAGCATGAGAGATTGATGTGTTGCATAGAAAGCATCGAATCAATTATCCACACTATGCTTGATCAAGTCTTGCCGGAGACGGCTGCATGACGCGACACGTTACAGTAGAAGCACTTTACACAACAACCTCTTGGATTTTCTTAGGATGAACGCCAGCGACCAGATAACACTCACCTACAACCCAAGATTCCAGCAAGACTAGAGTGTTTGCTTGCTTGACACCAAAAAGACTAGAGAGCGAGCGCCGAAGACGCATTAACAAGACTTAGAGGTTCCAAGGCTCTTGCTTCTAGTGCTTGTGTAGACTACATTGCGGTAGAAGCAGATGACGTCTAGGGCAAGGTGGAGGATTAATTCGCCTTATAATTTGGTTGTCCGTCTTCCAAGTCGAGGAACTGGGAGAGAGACGCTTCCCATGTGCGGTCGTGAGGGGCTTGACTGAGGATGTGGGAATGAGCTCAGTATGTGAAGCAAAATCTACTAGCATACGGTACACAGCGGCCCCTACTCAGCAAACTGAACCAACACCGATTTCCTTCGGTCTGAGATGTTAGTCCCCCCTCACTCTGTGTGTAAAGAACTCGAAATTTCACTCGCCTTCGAAATTCGGAGTTGATACATTTATTCTTCTTGAATCAGTTTGACTCCTTGAATCTAAATGATCAATGTACTTGGCTACCAATTCAAATCCGATGTCGGCTGCAGTAGTATATGGGCAGCACAGATGAGTGAAAGTTGTCTGATTTCGTGGGACAAGAATGCGCTAGACAGGATTATAGATGTCAAGAATTTGACTGTGGGAGAGGATATATCTCTGGTGGAGTTTCATATCGATGCTAGACAGTCATCAAATGAGTCTGGAGCGGAAGGAGCTTTACATGAATTCCTGATAATCTTGCTTGTTGCTTGTTGCCCCTTGTGCTAGAAATACAGTGGGAAATGGCCCTAAAGGAGTCTTGATCATGGAGAACGAATTGGTTGGCTCGGTGAGATGATGAAGATTGCCTCTGTTATTACGGCCTCATTAATATTTCGTTACCCATTAATCGTTATATGCTTCGCTAAGAAAAACCCAAACACCCCAAATTAAACAATGCGTAGCCGTTCTCCCACATCCAATCTGACAATCTGTGTTCTATGATTCGCTTTTCCAGGCTTTCCATCCTGATGCAATGCAATACTTTTCTTCTCCTCATCCAATTTTTGTTGTGCTTCCTCTGCTGAGTACACTGTACTTTTAATCCAAGTTACAGACCAGCCTCTGTTGTCTTTGACTTCGTCGTGTGCGCTGATCCAGAAGCGGGCGCCCATGTTTCGAACAATCTCGGCGCCTCCGGGATAGCCTGCTGCTACGATACCGCCCATGAACCAGGGGTTCTCCTCGGTGTTGATTGAGTGGAAGAGAGCGGTGAGTGGCAGTGCAGATTCCTTTGCTAAGTGCGATGCTGCGTATGATTCGATAGCGGCGTAACACAGACCGTGAGGACTGTACAATGCACTGATCGTCTTTTCAACAGGCGGAAACATAGGTGCACCCCCCTCAAATTCCATGGGTGAGTCTGGCAGTGTGGAGAAATTGGGCTGATCAACTGTAAGATCCGAGAAGTTTCCTGCCAATGGAGAGTCTTGCGGTGATGGTGGTAGGTTAAGCAAGTTGACAACAGAGCCGTTCACTGATGTTGTCTTGCTGCTAGGTGCTCGATACGTAAGACCAATCGCATTATGGAGCCTTGTTGGGTCCATTTTCTGTGGCATGTATGAGACTGTGACTTCTCCGCCTTGGCTGGTGAGAGAATATCCGGGGATAGGAATGCGTACGATGGAACTATCGATCTTGCTGTTGTAGGGCTGCATTGTTTCGATAGTCGCATGTGTGAAGTACTTCCAAGATCTGATTAACTTCGCAGCCACCGGCGTTGCCAGAATCCGTACTTTCGAGTCTGCTGGGAGTGTGCATAATGTTTGTTTGTGGCAATGATCAGGCTTGTCCTGAGAAATTATGATGAGATCCGGTTCTGGTATATCCCGTAACGATGAAATGCATGGCGAAGTCGTATGATGTGATATTTGAAAAGACTCCAACCAGACTGAAGAACTGCCGGTCACCCACGGATCGATCAAAATGGTGAACGAGCCAGGAAACCGAGCCGAGGCATAAGGAGGCGCGAACGAAGGGATAAAGTCGATCAAGAACGTTGTATCAGCATTGAGAGGCTTCACGTTCATGGCCATATCCGATCAATCTCACGCAGCTCCTCACAAAAAGTCGATAAAGCAGGACTGAAGAAGATGACAAAGGAGAGCAAAAGAGCTGGGCGTTGAGGCATGTTTGAGTAGAACCTGGAAAAACGTTCAGAATGTTCCCCCGTTGCAAGAACAGAAACACCAACCGACTAAAAAGTGGATTCCGGACCTAGATCTGCATAGAGCATGAGCCAAGCCCAAGCCACCGGATCGCGCCTCCCTTGATCGAGGCAGTCTCACGCGGGATTTTAACGAATATAGCACCGCCCAGCTGAGAAGCGGCAAGACTCTTTTGTCGACTACTTGAACCCCCGGGCTTCTCGCAGTGAGTACAGACATATATCACGGTCTTCTTCGACCTTTGTTGGTGCGATATCCTCTTCTGGCTGTCCTGGATGATCCTGTCTCAGATCCTGCCAGCCGGAACTATTAACGAGAGCGATCTAGGGTCTCGGCAAAGATTACTGAACACGGAGTTCGGTTACACCTCCGCGCAAGCCCGATCGCAATCGGCAATCACTGGCGAACTCCTCAACCCAAATGACTTCATGAAGCAGGCACGAACCGCGTAAACATGACAATTCATTCTTTTCCCTTGTATCGACAGGGTACTTGTATCTAGGTATATACCTGCTTGTCTGCATGTTCACAGCGGCTCACGATCATGGCTAATTACCCACTCCACTTCCTTGCGGATGATGCCTGTCTCTGAGCTGATGGATTGGTTCTCATCGACACCCCGATCCCGATGTGCATGGTGGACCGATGTCCTTGTGCCCAGAGATGCAGATCGCGCTGACGCGATGTGACTTCGATGATTGGACTTGAGGGGACCCATCATGAGATATGCGCCATTGAGCTCGGATCGCGATGCACTGTGCGAATCGTCCGTCTTCGCAATGCTGATGTTGTCGAAAGGCTTCATGAAAGATCTGAACGATGGTATTGATGCGCTGACCAAAGACCATGCCAGCCATATTTGAATCCAGATAGCTGGTGCTATAAAGGAGAAGCCTTTGTCTTCCGCACCGACCGTCAGCGAGAGTCGTCGTAGATGCTCAGCGGAGAAGCCAACAACCCTAGGACTTGTCAGAACGGATCTATCTTATGCCCAGATGTCTACTCACGCGAGTCTGGATGCGAATGCAGTCATGACAAGCAGCTTTGCATGCGAGCCTATCATGACACCCGATACCAGGTAGGAGGGAACGATCATGAGTGCGGCTTCTGTGATGATATCGAATACTGTCACAGCTCGCCATCGGTCGATCTATCGTTGGATAAGTTATGTGCTTGCCTTTCGAAATGATAGTACTGACATAGGATGGACACTTGGCTGCTGTGGAGGAGAAAAAGTGGTGCGGTGAGCAGTTGATGAAAAGCACGAAGAGAGAAACGACACCCCATGCAATTGTCATGCCTAATAAAGACCAGCATAGGATGGCATTGAGCGTCCTGTTATGGGTGAAAAGGCGTCTGACAAACAAGGCGAGGGACACCTTCGACAGCGTATGTGCCAGGATGAAGAGCACTTCTGCTGCATAGAGTGCCTGTACTTGTTAGTCGACGAGCTGGTCACGCAAGCTACTTCCGAACTCACTTCATCGATACTTAGGATTCTGCCTTGCTCGAGGACTCTACTTGACTGGCCAAATCCTGCGTTCAGCCCTATGAAAATAGGGATGTGTTGACACGCAGCAACAATCTGAGGATCAGTTAGATAAGACATTTTGGAAGAAAAGAGCCCGACTCACTGTCGCTACCAGCAACGCCCAATCGTCAGAACCGTACAGGCCCCATCTGAGCAACGATATAGTCAGTCGATTGTCTTTTGCTCTTCTAGTCGCTAACTTACCTAACATTTAGTCGTACTAACAAGGTACCAAAGGGATAGATCAAGGAGAGTAATGCGACAATCCAGACATAGCCAGCATGATCTGTGTCACTGATTCGAGCAAAATAGTAAGTACCAGGCGGTAGAGGAGCACCGTTGACAGTCGTCAGATTCGTTGCCATATGCGCATTCTGCAGTAGCTGCAAAGTGTGTTAAAAGAAAGACGGTAGAAGCACATCACTAGAATCGACCGACCATGGACAGCGCATGCCGCTACATATCACCCTGTTGCACGGCCGTCCTATCTTCTTGCTCCTCGGCTCCAGCCCTATATTTCCTGCTCGCGTTATCTTCGATGGAAGGCATCATCAGAGATTGGTGCTCGGCTTGTTGGTCTCGCACGAAACAAAAGCTTCGGTAGACCCTTGGTCTGTCTCATGGCAATTGCGCCTGCCGACAGAACTCCACCCTTGTCGGCTATCCCAGCTTAGCCTTAAGGCAGCACGCAACCCACAACGCGTGGTCAGTTCATCTCTCCAGCCGGGCCGTGCGAACCGTTCGGCTGTATGGACTGTACCAGAGTCGAGAAGCGTGCGAGTGCGCTCGTGCTTAGCCGTGCTGTAGAAGATGATCGACAAGGCACTTGATGGCGTCTGCAGGTGAGATGAATCTCGCTTGTGCTTCGCTCAATGGTCGCTACTCTCAGGCGAAAGAAGCTCTATTTGCAATATATGTGGCTTCTGAGCCCTCGCAATCAAGCAGCAGAAGCTCTCGAACATCATTCCGGAATAATTTTGTACCTGGACGGACTTTCTCTGAGCATCTCGCAAGGCATGAGATGAAACTGGGATGAACCTTGGGAGTGCCGCGATTTTGACTTCGAACCCTGCATCTGCAACCTCGCACGCACGGGCAAGAGCTCAAGACAATGAAGCATCCGAGGCTCGCTCACATCCAGGCACAAGAAGTTAGTGGCGCGAGAGAAGCCATACCGACAACGTGGTAAGCAGCCGGCAGGAAAAATAATCGCGTCAAACAATTCGCCAAAACACCCACGGCTGGCAAAGTAGGCCCACAAAGGCGCTGCTCTCGTTATCACCCTGCAGGAAGCGGAAACTGCCCATCGAGTCTTGCTTACGGCACAGCAAAGATACCACGAGATGAAACCTCTATATCTCTCGGTTTCGGGTTTGAGTTTGGATAGCCTGTTCTCAGATACCTCGCAGGATCAATTGAGTTGTGTAGCCCAGAATTTCCATCCTTCGACTTCGTATCTTCTCAGCTGCAAAGGGTTTGGGATTATTATTGTGGTGGTGCGGTTTGACAAGGAAGCGTCGTCTCTTATCAGCGCCGGTTAATCTATCTTTTTGTATGAGCAAAAAGCCTGGACCCCCCTTTGGACAGTCTGCCGATCCCCAAGCCCCGCCTCCAAATCATGTTCATCCTTCAGAGAAATCTTAACGTGCGTAACAAAGTGGCACGCAACAAAAAAACAAGACTCGGAGTAATATATTCAAGACACTTAAAAAGAAGCCTGGCTTGCCGTGGGCGCGGCATTGCTTGCGTGCCACAGGCGGAAGAATAGAGCAAGGTTTGTTGCGCAGAGTGATTTGGGCGCGGACTATCAGTTTGGCTAGTCTTTGGTCCGCGGCATGGTATTGCTTCAGCAGAAAGCGTCCAGATGGTCGGGAGAGGTCATTTGCTTGGTTGATGTCTTCTCTATGGCTCAACTCGGCAGGTGGTTCATGCATGTATGCAAGTTGTACTAAACTCAATTGGTAACAAGATGGGAGTGTTGCCCGCTTGGAGACTATATGACTTTCTACCACCCTTGATACTTTGCTTCCTTGCGCTTCTTCTTGTTGTGAAGTGCGAGTGTTCTCTTCTGCACTCAGACGTCAATTCCACTATCAACTATCAATCATGTCGCTGTCTTCGGAAGACAACAAGACCAGCGCTATTCGCTTTGGCGAACGAGAGATTGGCGACTCTGACCATCGACCGACAAGAACCGCTGCTGCTGCTCGCCATGCGCAATTTGAACTGGGAGAGTACAATGACTCCCCAAGAGATGAAGAGATGGATGGAACAGCAGACGTATACGGCTCTGTGCCTTCCGACAAGAGAGACATGATGCGTATGGGCAAGGATCAGGAGCTTCGTGTGAGTGGCTTGCGCATCCGCTTACCTTGTTGCGGACTTGCATTGACGTTAGATTACAGAGAGTCTTCCGACAAGTCTCACTGTTGTCGTTTACTGCTATCCTCATGGCAACATGGGAGTTTGTTCTCTTGGCTTGTACGCAAGGTCTTGTTGACGGTGGCCGTGGCGGTCTGTTCTGGAGTTACATCTGGGTCATGATTGGATACGGATTCATCGTCGCTAGTCTGGCGGAAATGAGTTCGATGGCGCCGACTTGGTAAGCCGTACTTCATTAGTTTGCTGACTGTCGCTGATACTGTGTCCAGTGGTGGACAGTACCATTGGGTTTCTGAATTCGCTCCACCGAGTTGCCAGAAGTTCCTGTCGTATATCACAGGATGGGTGTCGACTTTGAGCTGGCAGGCAGGAAATGCTTCTGGAGGCTTCCTGTGTGGTACATTGATCCAATCGTTGATCATCATCAAGAACCCCGACTATGCGGCTCCTGGATGGCAAGGCACATTGCTCGTTTTCCCTGTCATGCTGGTCTGCGTCTGCTTCAACGTCTGGTTCAACCACTGGCTACCGAGTATGCAGAATGCAGTCATGGTTCTGCACGTTGCTGGTTTCCTGGCAATCATGGTTGTCTTCTGGGTGCTCAGTCCTCATGTTCCTGCCAAGGAGGTTTTCCTGGACTTTGACAACGGCGGCGGCTGGCAAAGTATGGGACTTGCTCTGATGATCGGTCAAATCTCTTCAATCGGATTCTTGGGAGCCTCTGACGCAGCCGCTCATATGTCCGAAGAAGTCAAGGATGCCGGTCTCTCTGTACCAAGAGCCATGGTGAGTGATGATAGCATACATACTGGTCTTCGCAGTCGCTAACACATGCCCAAGTGGTGGACTTACATCGTAAACGGTCTTCTCGGTCTGATCATGCTTGTCTCGTTCCTGTTCGCTATGCCATCAGTAGATGATGCCATCAACGACCCGACTGGATACCCAATGATGTACGCCTTCCAGCAAGCGATGCCCATGACTGGTACCATTGTCCTGACCGTATTGATGATGGTCCTGTTGATGGCTGGTAACATTTCCTACCAAGCATCGACTGCAAGACAAACATATGCCTTCGCTCGCGACCGCGGCTTTCCTGGTTCTCGCTGGTTGGGCTTTGTCAACCCAAAGCTCATGATCCCGGTCAATGCTGTCATCTTCTCAGCAGTGTTCACCATCATCTTGTCGTTGATCAACATTGGCTCATCGGCCGCATTCAACGCAATCATTTCGCTCGGTGCTGTAGCACAAATGGGAACATACGCCATTTCCATCACTTGCGTTGTGTACAGACGCCTGACAGCCCCGCATCTTCTTCCCAAGGCAAGATGGAGTCTTGGCCGTTGGGGTGTGTTGGTCAACATTGTTGGCCTTCTTTTTGCTTGGGAGGCCTTCTTCTGGTGTAAGTAATACAGCTTTCGGATGAATATACATCGCTAATGATCAGACAGGCTTCTGGCCCAATGCTCAGCCGGTTACCATCGACAACTTCAACTGGGCGCCCGTCATGTTCGTCGCAGTTGTTGTGGTGGCCTTGATAACCTACTTCGTCCAAGGTCACAAGGTCTACAGTGGCCCTGTAGTCATCGTAGAAGGGCGCCGCGAGGAGTCGCTGACAGCATGATATATAGAACGGATGGATTTCACCTCGCTGTCTTATCCTGTACATAAAACGCGAAACAGTATTCATAGATAAACGGTCAAAATTAGGTTCCAGCTCCAATCTGGCGTTGCATTTCTGCCGTCAACGACCGTGCGCTCAACGAGCATGTGAAGGGCTTCCTCGGTGCACTTGGAAGGAGCGAAAGGATAACATGACTGTTGCAACCACTGAGCGAAGCAGTTGCGACGACGTGCAATATATGTCCAAGGCCCAGACCGGAACAAAGAGGAGGACCTTCAGCGATTTTGTCTTGGACCTTGAGCTAGTTGTTGTATCGCAGCCAATAACAGATTGCAGGGACAGGGCGGTGAAGTCATTATCTGCTGAGGCTGGGTTTCGGCGGCGTCGCGGTCAGAAGAAGCGTCCAAGGGTCTGTCGCTCAGTCTGTTTTCGCCAGCTCCTGAGCTGCCGTGGCCTGTGCCTCTTCTGTTGCTCTTTCTCAGCGTCCGGTGCTTGCCCCGCGTGTGTGGGGCGTTTGTTTCCAGCTCCTCTTGACTCTCTCCTATCGTCACGTATCTCTTCAAGTTCACACCTCTTTTCACGCGCCGCTCCGTTCTCCACGTATATTATATTGCTTCTTTCCCGTGTAGTGGATAAGCTTCAGTGAGCTCCAATCGAGCTCCATGACAGCTCCTTACCCCTCGCCGGCCGTACCCGCCTGAGCTGGTTAATCCGACCTGCCTCTGTTCCCTCGCCCCGAAAAGGCTTCAATCATCGTCATCCGTTTGCATAGCTTGGATCAGGTGCCTTGCGGCTGGTCAAGCTGCCAGCTCGAGCTGCAAGACTCGACTCCTCAATCGACATGCCTCCCAAGTTGAACCACACGTCTAACCATCACTCGGCTGATCCGGACAATGAAGTCGTCTGTCCGATCAAGTCTGCTGATGGCAGCAACTGTCGCAAGAAATGCTTGGGCGTGCGTCTCCCTATTTCTTCTCTCTGCTTTTGCTTCGTCCTCCAATCTTCACTGCTTTGCCGTCGTCGACCGTGTTATTTGTATTCCTGCTGTCATTGTCCTATGCACCATGCTGTCCCGTCTGCCCCGCAAATCATCCCTCCATGCCGCAATGCTTCATTGTATCGGTCAAGTCAGGATAGGAACGCGACTTACAAAGGGATTATAGGAGAAGCGTTTCCGCTCGATGCAGGAGCATATCCGACGAGCGCATCCAGAATACTACATTCCAAAGTTGCCGGCAACAAAGGAAAGCTTCGACTTGATGATCAACTCACCACCGTCTGAGCGGCCACCCCGAGTGGAGCTGTGGTCGCCGACGTCTGCCCCTCGCCAACCGCGATCACAACCTGCAGATCACCACCATAATAACGACCAGTATGCAGTTGGAGGACCCTCTGCAGGTGTGTTCAATGCGCCCGTGAGCGTTGCATATGACGGGCTGAGCTCATATGGTTTTCAAGGCGGACTGGGACCCGTTCAGATAGCTCCCGACGGCTACGGCTTACCAGCAGAGTACCGAAGGGGCTCCCTTATCCCGGCTGCGAGCGCAGCTGCCACCCTGGCACAGTTGCACTATGCTCGACCAGATGGAGAATGGGACAATGATCAAGTAGGCCCTGTCTGCGCTGATGACGCTGCTCCGAGCGCTAAGTACATGCGTCAGAACTATTTCAACGACCATGTGACCGACGCAAAGAGAGCTCACATGGTAGATCCCACCCTCTCTGCCGGCCAGCAGTTCCTCGATAGCCAATACCAAGAAGACCAGAGCCACCCCTCGGGCCTGTCGCTGCTCAAGTCGCCCTCGAGTCGCCAGAACACGCTTCCTCCCATGCAGCGTTCCATCTCCCATAGTTCACGTCCTCGTAAGAATTCGCTGACACAGAGTGCCCGCAAAGCAAAGCACGAAAGAGACAAGATCAAGAGCGAGAACCGCAAGGCCCTCAGTGCCGAGCCAAACATGTACGGCAAGCGATGGGAAGACTTGATAGACGCCGCGACGTCGGCTACGGAAGAGGATAGAGACCTCACTCCTGTGCGTTGGACACAATTCTCTTTTGTCACGAACGGCTACCACTGACTGTTCGTAACAGCTACCCGTCTCGCCCTACAAGTCACCACAAGTCGGCACACGTACACCGTTAGCCCCATTTGCCCTGGGCTCTCAATTCCAATCATATACTGCATCCCCCCTACAACAAACCCTCACACCTCCTCCCGCCGAAGCAGACGGGCCTCCTCTGGACATGGGTCCCTTCCCCTCAGTCGAAGACACTACCGTTTCATCCTCTATCGACTCGAATCAATCAGGCAACAACTTCCACATCATGCCATCACAAAATCTTTCTTCGGATTCATCACCAATGTTCTCGAACCCCGTCCAGATATACTGCGCAGGCTGTAGGAGGCTTAGTATTCTCAAGGAGTGTTTCGCTTGCACAGAATGCATTTGCGGTCTCTGCACCGGTTGTGTCGAAGCTTTGATGTCTGAGCAATCACGCGGACGCATAGCACAGTGTCCACGATGTCGCACAATGAGTGGTCGATTCAAACAGTTCCAGCTCGACATACGCTAGGAACTGCTTCATCATCTATCACCTTCCTTTCTTCGCTCGACTTGTTTAATATAGCACATCTTCATCGTTATTTTTTTTTTTGCTGGACGGCTGTCTGATCCTGGGATATTTCTGGTGCTGGTAGGCGTTTTGCCGGAGGTTATTTGTCTATGCATCTTTTCTTATGGACAATTGGGATGGGATAGACTGCTGTGGGAAGCTGGACCTGGAAGGAGCAATAGGAAGAACAATCACTTCTGGCACATCGGACAATTACATGCTGTAACTTTTCCTTCCCATCTTCCCTTAACGATTTGCCTATATCGCTGAAGCTTTACCAGCCGTGGTCCAAGCCAAGCTCAGAGCGACGTCCTCACTATAGAAAGGCACAATGATGGCCAAACTGAAGGTCTATCCAAAGAGAGCCTTATTTGTATGGCATCTCGATGGAAGCTATCCAATTTGTCGACAGTATTGTGCATTTCTATAGCTACTCTCGTTGAATACTTTTGCACACGGGGAGGTAGTGTTGCATTCATGTGTTGTTTCACTTGCTGGTCTGATTCACTCTACTGCAGTGTGCCTGGCCGCGTTTGCATCGACACCCACTTCATCACCGACTTTTGTCGTGCCTCCATTATCCACACTTTTCTTCTCACTGTCGTCGCCGCTCTCACCAAGATCAATTCATCTCTTCATCTGCCTCGCCGCTCTCTCTCAAGTCATCAGAGATGGCCGCTCCATCAACGGGCGCCGTCTCGACACCCAATAAGTGGCCTTCGCGGTAAGCTACACAAATTCTTTGCTAAAGCTTGTTCACTGACACCAACAAAGCGAGCACTTCCAAGGACTGGTGACACTCCTCATTGGAACAGAGAAGAAGCCCTATGCCGTACACAAAGACTTGCTCTACTTCTACTCGGACTACTTTCGCGCCGCTTTCCAGGGCTCGTTCAAAGAGGCTAGCGAATGCAAGCTCGAGCTCGCCGGAGTCACCGTGGACATCTACGAGCACTTTCAGGTGTGGCTCTATACCCGCAGACTGGACCCTCTGGTACTCGATTTCCGCACGATCGTCAAACTTTGGATCTTTGGCGACCAACATCAGATTCCACTGCTCCAAAACTGTGCCATAGATGGGCTATTCGAAAAGAGGGTCAAGCAGAACATGTTTGAAACAGCTGTGATGTCTCTTGCTTATGACAACACTATCCCAGGATCACTCCTTCGCAAGGCTGTCACCGAGATTCAAACCTCTCTCGCACTCCAAGTTGGCCCCAACTCTTCTTTGAATGAAACGGAGAATTGGTCAGTCGAGAGCCTCATAGACCTCGTACGAGCAGTTGAAAGCCGTCCCAAGGACTTGGCACAGTACGCTCTGCCGAAGAGAGACAAGTGCTTCTTCCATGTCCACGGCAAGGATGAGCATTGTTGAGCCGCGATTCGACAACATCATGACGCCTAGGTAAGGCAAGACCTCGAACAGTATGTGAACAAATACCAATCTGACACATTTTAGACACACAGCAACAACACGCAGTACAGAGAGAAGGAGAGAAAATCTGTTACATGACGAGGGGTGTGCCAAACTTTTCTTTCACGGTGATAGTCTTTCGCCATCTCTTATGGCAACAAAGGGGGCTTAACCATAGAACATCCGAATGCACAGTAACTTTGAAAGTTCAAGTGTGGCTATGGAAATATCTTGGAATGACATCTCTCTGTGGATGTCGCTTCGTTCTGGAAAGTATTGTGCATTTTAATAGCTGACTATATTGGTCTTTGAAAACATCAACGGGACGAATTGAGACTTTTCAGGGCTTGTATTAAGAGCTCGTCACAGCCCAGTGAAGGATAGAAGTAGGTATCTCCTTCCTCACTTATTCATGAAATAATCACTTGATCAGATCACTCCTTCCTTATCTTCACTCGAATTCTCGCTAATCATCGTCTTCAATTCCAGCTATCATCACACAACCATCATTCATCACACTCTTCCTTACACCAACACACTCTCCATGAAGCGCAGACCACCCTGTTCACCCCCATCGGTCACCATGGGCACTCCCTCAACGCAGTCGCAAACTGCTGCTACTCCATCCAAAGGCGCTATCTCAACACCTAACAAAACACCTTCCAGGTAAGTCATTCGTCGTGCCTGGCGCAAAACTCTATTCTGATCCTTACGACCTGAAGCAAGCACTTCCGAAGCGGACTTGTCACCATCGTGGTTGGCAAAGCTAAGCAAGACTTCACCATCCACAAAGATCTGTTGGTGTTTTACTCCGACTACTTCCGCGCAGCTTTCAATGGATCGTTCGTAGAGGCCACCGATAAGAAGATCGATTTGTTCGACGTCGATCAGAAGGTGTTCGAGCACTTCCATGCCTGGCTCTATACACGCAAGCTTGTTCACGAGGATGACGAGCCCCTGAGCTGGGGAAATCTCTTTGACCTTTGGATCTTTGGCGACCGATTCCAGATTCCCATGCTGCAGAACTGTGTCATAGATGAGATCTTTGCCAAAGTTGAACGCGACAAAGGTGTCCCAAAATTCATGGCTGAGATTGCATACAAGAGCACTGTGAAAGGTTCGCCGCTTCGGAGAGCCTCGATCGAACTCTTGGCTCACTCATCATTGCTCGGAGACGAGGATGACAGCATGATGGCAGACGACTGTCTCCATCACTTTACCTTGAATATACTAGCAGACACTATCAAAGAGCTAGACGCCGCTCGTCAGAACAAAATCCCTTACAACAAGAAACCCGGAAGAGATAAGTGTTTCTTCCATATTCACGGCAAGGATGAGCATTGTTGAAATGTCGCGGAGGAAGACAACGCTACAACAACCAAGAAACAGTCGATATACACACAGCGAGTTGACTTTCAGTTTGCCCATCCACGTCTCGAGACTAAATCTCCAGCAAAGTCTTTGACGAAAGAGCACTACTAGATCACGGCGCTTTGTACTTCCCAGAATAATACAGAAATCACTCTTCCACAAACTAGCCTTTCCCTTGAATCTACCGTCTGACAATATCGTGTACTAGAATATGTCATCCAAGTAGCTGCAGCACACGAGAACGATTTAGACTTGCTCAGCGATGAGTTTCCGTACCATCACTCTGAGTTCCATATACCTTGACGTGATTTTTTGATGTTTCTTGAGCCAGAAGCCAGCATATGTGCCACAGATGAGATGTTTGTGGCCCGCATTGTCGAATTTCAAAGCCGTAACTACGACCGTTGCTTCTTAGTCAGCATTGAAGATCAGGACGCTCTCAGCACCCTTCCCGCGGTGAAAAATGATGTGTGGACGACGCACAACCATGACTCGACCCGAGCTCCATCCAGGAAGAGTGGAGGAGACAATGACTTTCAGCTGGTATGGAAGCATTTTTCGAGATTGGCGTGTATCTCTACAGCTACTTGCAAGATTGCAGAACACAGAGAAGACTGATCGAAGGGTATAGACAAGGGGTATCATCATTTTTTTTTAGGTCGTTTAATCTTGCTTGGAGGGGTCTTCTCCAATGGCGGCCTGGAACTCGGGATCATTGTCTTCCAACTCTTGCTTTCTGATTGCTTGCATAAGCTCGTACATTTGGGCGATTTGCTCGTCTGTAAGAAGGTCAGTATAGCTGTTGTTGAAGAGATGGGAAGTGTATACGAACCACTCATCTTGTCAATCTTTGCCTTGTCCATCTTATCTCCCCTCCATTTCTCTCCCTCGATCTGTTGTGCATATCCTTGCCATTCTGTGAGGAATCCAATCTATGCCTTCTTGTCAGTCCATGCTCTTTCATTGGAACCCTTCCTTCTACAGGGGCAGCTTACGATATGAATGGGATTGTCTACGCCCCTGTGTGCCCTAAACTCGCTCTTGATATATTCATCACCCAGCAGACGCATCTCCGGCGGCAGGTGCTTGCGGTGTCCACGAAGTAGGCGACGGTAGAGCGGGATAGGTGGGAGGAGAGCGTGGGGGACGACACCGAGGCCGCCGGAGGGCGTGCCTACAGTACTGGCTTTTGCTAGAAGACGTGAAGCTGCGCGCATGGTGTACAACTATGACTGGGAATACTTCTTTCTCAATGGTCTTCAATTGAATGGTATAGAGGAAATATGGCTGCGTCATCATAGACCCCAGCCTCGGCATTCGCCGATCGCAAACTCTCCGCAAAGACATCCCCGAAGCCTTCTACTGTTTATTTCCTCTAACAATATATTGTTTGCAAGACGACAAGCAACAATGCTGCCTACGCCGGATACATCACACGTCGACTACGACCAGATCTACGAACCGGCCGAAGACTCCTACCTCCTCCTGGACACCCTCTCCTCACCCTCCGAAACCGCATTTCTACACTCACATTTTCGCTCTGGAACCACACCACTAGTCGTCGAAGTCGGCACTGGCAGTGGAGTCGTTCTCGCTTTCCTCGCTGCCAATAGCTCTACCATTTTCGATCGTAGTATCTGCACATTGGGTACAGATCTCAATCGACGAGCCTGTATTGCTGCCTCAAAGACTGTAACAAAAGCTTGCGATGGAAAAGGCACACCCTTCTTGACAGTCGCAAATGGCGATTTGACAGAAGCACTCAGAGATTCAGAGGTGGATGTGTTGGTGTTCAACCCACCGTACGTGCCTGCCGAGTTGCCGGATCTGAGCTTGCATGCAAAATACAATACTGCGGATGCAATGTCTTCGTCTGAGGCCTTTGATCGCGATTCGCATCTGTTGGCGTTGAGCTATGCTGGTGGTGTGGATGGTATGGAAGTTACAGAGCGCTTGCTAAGTGAATTGCCGAGGGTCTTGAGTCAGAGGGGTGTGGCATATGTCTTGTTCTGCGCTCAGAACAAGCCTCAAGAAATAAAGAGCAGGATTAGACAATGGCCTGGTGGATGGGAAGCCGAGACTGTGGGGAGCTCGGGCAAGAAGGCTGGTTGGGAGAAATTGTGCATCGTCAGGATCATGAGGCGGACAGGAGATTGAAGAAAAAGAGAAGCAAAGTCAAGATTGGAAGAATCTATACACACTGGCCTCCAAAATCCGCCGTAACGCCTTCTCAGCAATGCTGCCCAATTGCCCTTCTAAATCGACAAGTTCGCACAAGCAAACGCAGGACGAGTGCCACCCGAATAATCGGAGATGATAGCCTCCACAGCAGCATACAACCCAGGCCCCAGCAAGAAAAGTCCACATATCATAACAAAGATATGAACAACAGTCATGACACTTCTCTTTGCACCAGCGAACAATCTTTCACTGTACATCTGCCAGTACGCCACAGCAAAGAAGATGAATCCGAAGAAGGAATCAAATGCTGCTCCCAACAAGGACAGGAAATCTCCCATGCTGGGTACGATCTCGGAGAAGATGAAAGCGACGAGCCAGATAGCTGCCATGACGGCTACCCATACTCCCCAGCCGATGACTGTGTTGGAGTGGGCGTGGCGGGACTTGCCCATGATGCGGTGGAAGACGAATTTGGCCGAGACGTTCGCATAGATCACTCCGATAACCAGAGTAGGGACGATGACGAATGCGAAGGAGGCTTTCTTGTAAGCCACAACACCCAGAGATCCGAATGCTGGTGCAGTGGCGTATTGTCCGAGATATCTGAACCCAATGGCCGGGGGAACGATGAAGAGAAATCCAGAGATACCGGCCAGAACTGCCAGGGCCTTGGGGAAGTCTTGCGGTTTCTCCATCTCTGCAATAAATGAAGGAAATAAAATCTGAGGAACTTCTCAAATGTCAGCAATTTGTCTGGGAGATCAACAGAAGCAAAGTGTTTGCCATACCCCAGAGGAACGTGATGTTCAAAACCGCATTCATACAAGCAACCCAAGTGGTTCCAGCTGGGGGAAAGGCATATGTCTTGACGGCACCAGCCTTAGGATAGGTACCATTGTATCCATATCCAGGAGCATCCTCAATGCCTGCAAATACCAAGAACAACAGGATCGCAATTCCCATACATGCAGCGCTGAACATGCTCATGAAAGAGACGTGCTTCAGCGTTCTCGGTATACTCATGACCACGCCCATGATGGTCACGATCACCGAGAAGATGACAGTACACATACTGTGATCCGAGAGTGTGTTGAGGACTTTGGCTCCAGTAAGGACATGAAACCCGATGAGCAAAATATTATTCGCTAAAAGCATGAAACCAGTAAAATGATAGGCGACCCTACTCTTGCCGAAGGCGAAGTATCCAAAGTCGCAAATGTCCCGGATGGAAGGGTTCTTCATAATGAAGGAATGCATGGTGAGAGATGTGATGTAGAAAAGTACTCCGGAGACGAGCATGGTGATGATACCGGGCACCCAGCCGAGGACAGAGAGAGACCAAGATTGTGCCATGATTGCAAGGCAAACTTGGTCACCACAGAGCAACCATGCACACTTCTGCCACGACATGGTACGGAGGGAAATCTCATGGGCGTGATCTGTGGGTGGTGAGGTCAGCTTGAGGGTCAGGATCGGGTATGGAAGAGTGATTACCCTCGTTGACAAGCGCCGCGATGGTGTCAATGGAAGACTCTCCATCGCTAGGTACATCGTTGACCTTAGCATCATACACCTGCTTCTCCTCAATATCCATATCGTTTGGTCGTGACATATTTTCCCGGCGTCGAAATCCAAAGAAAATAAATGGAACA
Source organism: Aureobasidium sp. EXF-3400 (assembly GCA_024195585.1). Classification (NCBI taxonomy): domain Eukaryota; kingdom Fungi; phylum Ascomycota; class Dothideomycetes; order Dothideales; family Saccotheciaceae; genus Aureobasidium; species Aureobasidium sp. EXF-3400. The sequence continues at coordinate 64,507 of SWBL01000108.1, forward strand.
AACAGATCTGCAGAAGGATGCAGGGAAGGGCGATCAGCAGCATTATAACTTTCCAGACCATTTCACTTTTCCAGAATTTCTAGACCCGATGGTGCAATCTTTGGCTCGAACAGTGTATTCGGGACAGGGTCGAGATAAGAGTTTTGCTGCGATATCCTATGGCAACGCATACAAATGGCGTGCTCCGACGTGCTGGCAAGCAAGCGTCAAGCCACAATATCTTATCCCAGTGCAGCAGACCGGTTTTTCGGGGCCTCCGGGCCTTCGCAACAAAGGCTCTAGAACCGTTTGGTTAGCTAGACTGGCAAAAGATCAAGCTAGATTCAAGCCTCTAACTTGATACTTGTGAATACTCAAGACTTTTCTTGGGTCTTGTCTGCATGACCTGGTTTGTGGCTTGCGTTGCTTGTTGAGAAACATGGGACCATAAGGCGGGCTGACTTGACGACTCAGCACAAGCGACAAAGATTCGAACAAGCATTCTGTTCGTGAGATATCCCCTTGACTCTTTGCAGAGGAGACAAACTTTGCCTCTCCAATTTTACGAGAGCAAACGGGATAGATACGATCGAAGCACTGTCTTTCCAGGAACCTTGATGGCTGACATGGAAGAAAACGTGGGCTGCCCCGAGAGTTTGGGAGACGGCTGGCTGAAGCTTGCAACCACCACCCGTTCGTCGCCCATCGGTCCATCTCCCGTTCGCCGTTTCTCACAGCTTTGATTCCTCGTTAGTTCCTTCCTTGACACCAATCATAACATTTTACCTCGGCCTTGCGTGATGGCTCTCAGACCTGGTGTTTGTATCTTCCCGGTGCTGCTTTTCGCTCTCTCCATTCCTGCTGATGTACATCTAAATGGGCGATAAAGATGCACAAAGTAGTCGAGACTGGAGCAGCGACCAGTGAGAGCCCTTAAACTTATCACTCTCACTGGAAGTTGCTCCGATCATGAATGTTTTTGCATTCTTATAGTACGTTCCTACCTTCAATGCTTGTGGGATTCCCATCCTTCTCCTTGCTGTTTCCTCTTTACCCCTAGCTGGTCCAATTTGCTCTCTCCGCGTCGGTCCCTTCCCGTTGAAAGAGCTATCGAAATGCAAGATTCACTCCGTATCAGAGCAGTGGCCCGTGAAGGCCATCAAATCTACCGCTCTCATTGAACCCTACCCCGGATCGAAGTATTTTTCCAGTTATTCTTGCTCTGTTACCCACTGCTCTATGCAAGAGACCGTGGTGACGAATAATGCGGGTGCCCCATGTGGACGACGAGTCTTCTCCGAGAACATGACTGTCTTGCTGTTTTGCACAAGACATGGTCCTCCTGTGAGGCGGTGAGGTCGAAATCCAATGTCGATTGGATGGCGTCAGGTAGGTACAGGATCGCTTGATCTCAGACTCTCGACAAAAGTGAAACAAAGCCAACTCGGCAACACGTCTCGCGTCCTGTTTGTTGCGCAACATAAATACAGCATTCATCAACAACACCCAACACTCCTTCAAAGCTCGCGCATCTGCCAGTCGACCTACCACCTTTACAACAACAGCCACCCTAACAAGATGGTTAGTCAACTCTGAGTCACCAAGCATGCGTAGGTAGACTAACGCACGCCAGGCACCTAAGCGCAAGAGAAGATCCAACAACTTTGCCACTCCTGGCAAGCGTTTGTCGGATGGATCGGCCGTGAAGGGTGAGACTCCCAGTAAGGTAATATCAATGCAGCGTTATCAAAATAACTCTAACCACATGGTATAGCAGAGCAAGAAGACTGTCGACGACGGCGACCCTGACTATGTCGACGATGACATCTCCGACGTTTCCAGCGTCATGACAGCTGACCTGTACTCGGAGGACGAGTATGTCATCCTGGGATCCGGAGATCGTCTCGGTGACCCGGAGATGGAGGAGGTGAAGACGAGACCTCCGAGCCTGAGGGAGAGTTCAGTGGCGCCAAGAGGCCTACCAAAGACGAGATCGAGAAGGCAGCCAGAGACTGCCAGAACAGAAAGCGCCTGAACAACGACAGGTACAATCTGCACCAACGCCTCTTGGAGCGAGTGGTAAGAGCGCATCTTGCTTCTCCCAAACGACTCTCGGTATCACTAACCACTCTACCAGGCCAAGGACGCCCAGACTATCTCATCAAGGACAAGGACATCCCCGATGTCATTCCCGACCAGGAGTTTGGCAAGGGCGCCCGCGTTTCTATGGAGCCCTGCAAGACGGGCAAGTACGTGCTCGACCGCAAGACGGGCATCTTCACTCACGACGATATCGGTGAGATGCTGGGCGTCACTTCGTACAACTCGAAGGGTCAAGCAATCAGCCAGGACGACCTTATCGCCGTTGAGCCGATCAAGCGCGTCAAGAAGAGGGATGGCGATGGCGAGGAATACGTCTTCGAAGGAGATGAAGGTGCCATGTTAACTCAGGCAATGAACGAGGCCCGCGCAACCTCATCCCCTGGAATGGCTCTCACTGGGCCCTGTTCGAATCTCGAATACTTCCTGCATTTTTGTAGTACTGTCTCCTATACTCACTGCTAGCGGAAGACTTATTTCCCTTACTGTCTTCCCTGTGCCCTTTCCCCGCTCTCCTCCCTCTCCTGAAGTCGACATCAATATTGTAGAAAGTCACAGAAGTATTCCCGGTTGTAGCACTGCCAGTGAGAGCCCATGATTTTACAATTCTCACTGGGCCCGACTCTCAATCTCGATGACTTCCTGCATTTCATCAGCATCTTGCCCTGCCTTCTTCTTGATCGCTCCTTCCTCTCCACCACCCAACATACGCGTTGTCTACGCGCTGTCCTGTTTTCTACGCGTCCTAATCTCTCAAACACACCACACACCTTCTTTGTTCAACTGCAAGTCATCATAACATGCCAGCCTCTAAGAAGAGGCAGACCTCCATCGCCGAGACCTTCACCTTCGCACCAACGAAGAGAGCTAAACACGTAAGTGACGCGTTCTATCGTGTAGCAGGTCATTATACTGACTGTGTAGGACACGACAACCAGTACACCAGCGATCATCGACCTCACAAGGTCAGAAGATGAGGAAATCGGTTACGAGGGCGATGACCTGGACGACGCAGACTTCCTCGCACTTGAGGTAGATCAAAAGCTCGCTGCCAACAAGTCGGAATTCAACGACCTGTTGCCAACGAGGATGACATGGGTGACGCCGAATCGTCTGCCCCTGAGGAAGATCAGGGGCTGAGGACGGGATCGAGAAAAGGGTTAGATCTCCATTCTCGAAGCATTTACCTTCGCTTCCGTGAAGAATGCAGGACAGGTTCGGCAGACAGTGTAGTGTCCTTCGAGAAAGGAACATGTTGGTGATGTTGTCAACTTTCTTTGGATGACATCCCTGATCTGGAACTCTGGTGCCTTCCTATAGCGTCCATACGTAGTTCTTGACCGCCGTGAGAGCAAAATGGAAGTCACAGACATTGAGCACACAGAAAGAGAATAGAAAGAGGAAGGTAGAATCATAAAGTCGTTAAGAAAAAGTATAAACCAACAAGGAAACAACACCCAAGAAATACGAAAACGAGGTACTCGGACACCAACAACAAAAGTCCTTCAGGCACGGTCAAAAAGTCTCAATCACATCCAACAGAACCAAAATCACCATCCACCCATAACTCTTCTTCCAGACCCAGTACCCAAAACACCTGCCGTAGCTCTTCTGATAGCCCATCCTCTAGCCATCGACTGGAAAGCCAAAACATCTCTTTCCAAACACTCAATACGGCGATCCAAGACAGCTCTCCAAGCTCGTTGCAAAGTCACAGCGGCATCAACTTCTCTCTGTTTGTTTGCTGCCACGGCAGCGCAATCAGTGGCAGCTCTCATTTTCTGGATACGCAAGGAGATATTGCGGCGGGCAAGACGTAGACGATAGGCATTCTGGATAACGCAGGCGGCTCTGTGTGTGCGAGCTAGAGGTAGTAGGCGAGAGGCGAGGAAAGCGAGAAGAGCGATTGTGTTGCTGCGGCTGGGGATGGTCGTTGCCTGTGAAGCGAAGAGGGTGATAAATGATTCGCTGCATCCGAGGTTGCGAAGTCTGTCGGCTGTTGACATTTTGTTCGATGACTTTTTCGTTGAGGCGGGGACATAATCGGCGTAGGTTGAGATGATGGCTGCTAAGGCGCGGCCATCGGAGAAGGAAGTCGTCAAGTTGGTGACGATGACCTTGTGTTGTTGACAGACACTTGCAGCCCATTCCTTGAGTAGGGGGCCCTGCTCATTTGTATCTGGCTGGTCCTCACTTAGAGCGTAGTTTATTCCAACAGGCTGAGTCGAGCACTTCGAGAAACGAAGAGTTTCTTTCTTGAGTTCGTCCCAGTCCACGAGGTATCCAAGTCCCCATCTACTGACAAGCGCCCAAAGAAGACTCAGGGTCTTCTCTCTGTGTCCATTGACAATATCTTCTGCCTTGATTGTCTCGATAGCAGTGCCGGCAAGTCCACGAGCTCCAGTCAATGCACTTAACGCAACCTGAACATTGTGCATTTTTTGTACTTTGCTGTTACATGGGAGCTTGAGGTGCTGGCTCAAGATCTGAGTAGTTGAGTTTGTATCCAAGAAGCTAGTAAGCGTTTCGCCATCCGGAAGATCAAGAGTAACAGTGCGATCCGACCGGTCATCCAATTTTTGGGAAGGATATAATAAGAGTTCGACAAAGTGTGCGAGTAAAACACCATCACGAAGATCGACAGCGAGATTATCGATGCGGTACGTGTACTCTTCCAACGGTTGTTGCACATGGCGAACCGAGTATCCAAGATGTCCGAGAGGACGAGAAATGTCACCAACAGAAGGGACCACAAGCTTTGCAAATGCGCGCAGTACACTGATCGAGGACTTGTGTGGAGAAGATGCTTGGAACAAGCAGGTCGAGAGTTTACCGGTACTCTTGACCTGATCAAGCAGATGGATAAGCATGAGGCCGCGTAGGACTGTTCTCTGCCAGAACCATTCAGGTGTACCAGGTTGTGTTGCAGAACCTTCAAATGATTTGTTGTCATGAGCAGTCATTAGCTCAGCAGAGTCCTCATGCTCGACGAAGAATGTCGAACAGAAACGCTTCCATTCTTTGATACCAGTTGAAGATGCGACCCTTGACCGAGTGTGGTCTGCAACAGGAGTTATGACTCGCCCTACTACTACTTCAGCAGCGGCCTGTAATGCTTCTGAGTCATAGGTGTGACCAAAGAGGTCGAAAAACTGGCGGCGTAGACCAATGTCATCCCTTAGTTTCGGTGACTGGGAGCTATCTTTGGGCATGCTGAGAGCACCACACGACAATGAAGCTTTTAGACGCTGGTGAAGGGTAGCGACAGATGCATCATGGTATAGCGTCAACATTCTGCTGCGCAGAGCAGCCACATCATTTGCAGCAGAAGACTCATGCGCTTGTTGGAAGACCACATTGACGAGTTGTGTCAGAGCGACCTCTTGGTTCTGGAGCCAATTATCCTCGTACAGCTCAGGTTGGCCCAAGTCATCGCTGAGGACAGGGTAGCGTGATGCAGCAAGAAAGACGGAGCGTTTGAGGTTAGGTAGGCTGACATCTCTTGGCGGGATGGTGCTCGAGACTGGTCTAGTGTTCACTTCCTTTGGAGCAAAAGTTTGTGATACAGGTCTAGATGATGGCGGCTTGCTGGCTGCTTGCTTCGGGGCTGGGAGTGGCTTGTGCTTGAAATCCCTGGAGAATGGGTCGAGATTGGCAGGTCGGGGCAAAACTTCGTTGCGGACACTGGCGCGTTCATGAAGAGCTCTAGCCTTTGGCTTTGGGGCGTCTTTCAGCTCAGGTGCAGGTCGCTTCTTGACGCTCGTCGTCTGCTGCAAAGATGATTGTGACCTGCTGGTTCCCAAGGGTGCAGCCTTGCTCATTGATTTGACCAGAGGCTTTTCGCCCTTGGCGTTACGAGAAAGCAGAGCACCTGGAAGTACATTTTCCTTTCCACCACCAGTGCCCATAACGCTGTGTGATATATTAGGTTGAGAAGGAGCAAGAGGACGGAGAGCACTGCGTTTCGAAGTAGATGCCATCTTCTGGGCTTGTCGCATCGCACTGGCACCCATTCGGACGGGCTGTGGAGTCTCCTTCATAGGCGTGATATCCAATTGACTGGAAGGTAGACCAACTGTCTCATCGCGGAGTGTGTGATCGTAAGCTCCGGGATGAATTGAAAGTAGAGTCGTGTCCTCCGGGATCCAGATGGTTCGTCTTCTATCTTCATTGACAGGTTTGTTTGTGCTGATAGTGGGCTTGAAGTTTGCAATATCACTGCTGCTGCTCGTTGGTAGAGAGGCCGGCTTCTCATCTCTCGAAGTCTGTATGCGAATTCTCTGAGCTGGTCTGGCATGAATGGCGCTGCTTCTCATCATTCCAGCGGGCTCATCGCGTCGGTAGGGCTCGCGTTGGCTGCTGCTGCTGGCATCCTCGAAAATAGTGGTAGGAGCACGTCTAGGTTTTCTTGCCAGATTTTGAGTCCTACGAGGTGGAGCATTCTTGAATTCCTGCTGTACCAGATGTGCAATGTTTTGGGTGGTATTGTCGTTGAACTGGTCAAAGGCATCATCGAAAATGTTGTTTTGTTTACTTCCAAACGGCGACGCGACTTCACGTCCGCCATGAGCTGGTGCTGGACATGGTGTCCCGATTTCGTAGTTGAACATGTTGAATAAAGACTCAGTACTGCATTGAAATGTTGACTCTGAGATATCTCTGGGCGATTGGAATAGATGTCTGCTGTTGAAGGCGGGAATGGTGATGTGCTAGGAGGTGGCTGGTGTAGCAAAATCAAGGTTTGTGTTGTGGCGGCAACGCAAAGAGCTCTTGGCGGCTGGTCTGCCTTGACCTCCACCTTCCCGTCCTCCATCATGCACATCTTGTTTGGCATCCAGAGTCTTTGTCCAACAAGTTGTGAGATTACTGCTGTGATCTCGAGTCTGGTTGCATGGATGTCTTTGACATAGAATTGATTGAGTTATTGTCACAATTGAACGACATGCTTATCAGATTTTCTATTGTGTCCCAAAACTATTCACAGACCGACATGATACCCTAGAAAAGCTTTGCCACGACCCAACCTCTCAATGCGACAGCCCGGCCCCCATTAGCTTCTCGCTCGTTGCGATAGTGCTCCGTCAAAGCATCAAAGGATTCGCAGCCCGACACGAGATCAGTCTCCTTACTACGCCAAAAGCGAGTACCTTTGACAACCTTCCATACAAGACCAATGCTCCCAGCCAAAGCAATAATTCCATAATTGAAAATGAAGGTCGCAACATCCCAGTTACCTTTGAGAAAGACAGCATACCCTTGGACCCACAAGAATATTGATGCCCAAAAGAATGCCCAGTAAGCAGCGTAAGGCTGCCAGCGCGAAAGGTGAGGTAGGTATGTACTTCGCTCAATGTTCTGAGCTTTGACAGCAGCGTTGAATTGAATCCATGTGGCAGACATGATGACCCAATTCAGCATGGTCGCTGCGGTGCAGAAGTTGAGAATCCAGGACAAGACTTTGCTACTGCCTGAACCCAGCGCAAGGAACGCAAGGCAGGACAATAACATGACGACAATGACGGCCATGTAGGGAACACCATTCTTGTTCAGTTTCCGCAAGAACTCTGGGGCTTGGCCATCGAGTGACAACGCGTGAAGACTTCGGGAGGCATTGAATGTGTATGCGTTGCCAGCGGAGACCACACAGGTGATCAATGCTGCGTTGACGATAGCCGGCAGTACTGGAACTCTCAGCCTTTGCATACTAATGACATAGGGTGAAGCTCCAGAATAGGTGTCGGCGCCATTGGTCAAAGTGCTGTCGTTGGAAGGAACGAGTATGCCCACACAGAGAGCGCCGCCAATGAAGAAGATGATAAGACGGGTGACGATCGTTTTGAAGGCGCGAGGCACGGTGCGTCTCGGGTCTACAGCTTCACCTGCAATCATGGAGAGATATTCAGGCCCGCCCATGCAGAAGCCAGCGACGTTGACCGCATTGATGAACGATTCGAGTCGAGTGGCTGGACTATCTCCTACCCAAGGGGTTGGTTCTTTCCAATACCGAAAGCCGAAACGACTGCCAATTTGTGTCAGTGAGAGTCTCGAACGGATAGAGATACTACTCACTCGTGTAGTGGGTTACCTCCAAGCATGACAATGAACGTATAGAGTATCAATCCGGTCGCCAACAATATTTTTCCCAGAGCCAACCAAAACTCTGCCTCTCCAAACAGATCGGCCCGGTAGACGTTGAGAGCCAGATAGAAGAGTAGTGAGATAGATATCAGTATGGCCGGAGACTGATCGTACCCCCAGTACGAGACGAGAGTGTTGATGATGGTCGCCTCGAATATCACATACGACGTTTGAGCGAAGAAGAGGTTCCAACCTGCAGTCACACCCAGGGCCGGATCGACCATACGACCAGCTAAGCGAATGTAAGAGCCATCGAGTGGAAACAGCGTGACGATTTCGATCTGGCATTGAGCCACAGAGAAGACAACGGTAGCCCAGAACACGAAATCGACGAGCAAGCACAGCGGACCGGAAGATACGCCAGAACCAATAGCGACGAAGAGTGCACTATCGATAGTGTCAGAAGCATACCATGTGATACTGATGAATGGAACCTACGCTCCGATGGACCCAGCGATAGCGGTGAACTGCAATTGTCTTGGATTGAGCCGACGATGATTTACAGCTGCTCGAACAGCAGAGTCAAGGTCTGAATCCTCAGTGACGCTTCCCTGACGAAGTCAGCAATGGGAAGGATCTAGTAAGGGTACGCAGTTTCATACTACAATGACTTGTCCGACCTCCAACGAAGGCTTCGACACTTCAGGTAGGTCTTGCTTGTAGTGGTCTTGCGTATCGTTTTTGGTATAGCTCGGTCGCTCCATTGCGTATCTGTGATGACCAGAGTGTTGGACGTCAGTGAGTAAGCCGCCCGACTTTTACTGATTTTATATAGTACGTGACCATCATTCAGCCGAGATGCTTGGAGTTCCAAGATAGTGCGGTCTTGCGGATGTCTTGTGGTGGCTTGGACCAAAGCGATAGCCATATCATGCTCATGCCGGGCATATCTTCCAGACTATCTAATTGAATGGTAGACCGTGTATGACCAGAACGGGAAAGGATAAGCAATACATATTTGGGAAACAGAAGTATTGAGTGGAAGCGAGAGTTCTCATTGGATTGATTACCATGGGCTTGGATACTGATAGGCCAATCCTGCATCCAACGAGTAGTGAGAAGATCCTTTGACCAGATAACAGCACTACCAGAAGACTTGACATGGTAGAGGTCGTATCAGATGGAGGCATATCAGCTTGGAATGCAGGAAGGTACAAGCGCGAGCGTGCGGGGTTGTACATACTGAAGGTCGAAGCGCAGGCGGGTAGCATCGGTGTAGCCAAATTGAGGGAAGCCACGGTCGGGACTTCCTGATCGAGTAATTATATCGTCCAATCGTTCTCGATACTCCCAGATACGTAGATAAACATATCAGCCGGTCGAGTTACCACGATATGGCATACAGTGCATGATAAAGGGATGGCTCTCACCCCAGAAGACATCCTCGCTCATCACAGAAACTTTTTGTCCAGCTAAGCTGCTCTGTTCCAGTAATGTCACCGTCTCTTGCACGAATCGATGCCACTGAGCCTCTCGACAAGATCTTAGATGTCATCGAACGAGACGGTGGTGTGATAGTCACCAATTTTCTATCTCTAGAGCTTTTGAAAGAGTCAATGGATACCAGTAAGTTCAAAGTCTAGCAGCCTCTAATGTAAGCTGACATTATCTAGTCGAGCCTTACTTTTCCGGCCGCAAACTGTATGACTCCAAGGCGACACACGAGGAGCTTGGTGCAGATTTCTTCCCAGAGGGATCCCAACGAGTCTATGTAAGTCCAACGAAATAGGTTCTGTACCTCAAAGCTCATCGTTGTAGGGATTGCTTGCAAAGATGCCAGACCAGTTGACCAGGATGATGCGACTTCCAGTCTGGCAGGGCATCATGGCACACTTCTTGAACGATGAATTCGCTTCGTATACAGGAGAAACCCTTGTGCCTCAGAAGAGTGGGTATATGCTGGCATCAACGGCAGCTTTACGCCTGGTACCAGGTTCAAAGCCTCAACCACTGCATCGAGTAAGCTCAAAGCGTACCATAGGAGAATATGTTTGCCCTCTGATGCAGGTATACAGGACCAGATTGCGTATCAAATCAGGCCTGATCCCAACAACCCTCTCTTTACCCCGATGGTCGGATGTTTGATCGCTGGGTCGAAGTGTACCTACAGGAATGGTGTAAGTCCATGAGCTCGTTTCCTTTCAACGTTATTTGACGTCTGTTGTCAGGCTACTGCTGTCATCCCTGGTAGCCATTTATGGGGAACAGATCGCGCTCCCAAAGTCGATGAGGTGACATATGCCGAGATGGAGCCTGGTTCGGCCCTGTTCACGCTCGGTTGTGAGTATAATCTAGCTGAAAGTCGACACTAGGTCAAGCTAAACATTCTGCAGCGACGTACCATGGTGCTGGAGAGAACAAATGCGAAAAGAACGATCCTGACGCTTTGAGGACCCTGTTCGCGGTCTTTGGGTAAGATCACACATGGTAGAACTCCAGTGACTAAAAATTTTTCAGCTGACTCGAGACAAATAGTCAGAGAGACTACTATCGTCAAGACCAGGATGAGGTTATCTCGACTCCAATCGAGATAGCTCGCAAGTTACCTGAAGATATTCTCAGACTGTCGGGATACTACAAAAGTGTCGGAGGCGTTGGATATGTCGAAGATCATCAGAACCCAGTCGAGTTTCTGCAAAGCAGTGAGACCGGTATCGGAAAGTACGGGGTTGCTACTCAGGTAGCAGTCTAGATAGCGGATGGCTTCTAGGTAATGTTGAATATTCGGGCTGGAAGCACAGGTCAACAACGCATTCGGTATTCTTAGCGGGGGAAATATTCGTCCGAAAATCGATATCGTAACTCATGAAAAGATCTAAGAAATATGCAATAAACAAGACACCTCTTGAAGCAAACACCCAAGAATGCGAGTAGCAAAAACAGGAGCATTTTGCAACACTCAACCCCTGACACCGCTCCATGGTAAAGCAGAAAAACAAAACAATGAGAAATACGAAAAGAGGTACTCAAAGCGGCATCATGCCAATTCCACTAGAAGTGCCACCGCCACCACCACTCTTCTTAGACGGACCAGCACCATTGTTGTACGTAAACTTGGATGCTATACCACTTTGTTTCTTAGCAGCCGGTGCGCGCTTCTTGACCGCTCCTCCAGCAGCGGACTTGCCTTTGGGGTAGCTTGATCGACGAGAAGCTCCTTTTTTACCATTCCATTTGGCGCCACCAGACTCGGCGCGTGCACGTTTGTTTTGTGGTGGCACAGCTGCTCGTGGTGCTGCTTGTGACTGTGAGAACCTGGCATTGAATGCCTCGACCTCACGGTTGGGCTGGAAGTATGAAGACTTTTCTTGACTTGCGGCTTCAGGATCGGAATCGTACGCATACTCGTCGTCATCGTCATCATCATCGCTGTCGATGTAGATGGCAGTAACGTGATTGGGATCGTATGGCACATCCTCAGTAGCTTGCATCATGGTATCAAGTTGCTTCTTATAGTGCGCAATCAGAGGAAGCAAACTTGCGCCGTGACAGTCAACCTTGACGTGATCGATACCACGGATGCTCTTCATGGTTACCAGGTTCTTGGGGAACTTGATAGCCATCTCACGTAGCATCGTGTCAGAGAATGGTTGTTGACGCAAGTTTTTCTTCTTCATGAGTGCCTGCATTTGTTCCTTGGCTTGCTGAACGAATGACGCGAGCACGTCCTGATGGATTTCGTCCAAGTTGTGAATAGCTTCATCCCTAGTGATTGGAGCACCAAGCTCTCTCTGATTCCGAGAGCGAGATTTTGCATCTGTTCGGAGAGGTTCGAAACAATCATCCTCCTCCTCATCGGACTGGGCGTAATCATCGTCCTCGTCGGGATCGTCGACAATGAACGTGTCGCGTTCGTAACCGTTGTACGTAAGTCCACCACGCTTGCGGCTTGGTCCGGCTTGGATGGGAGAGGAGATGTTCGTTGAAGGATATTGCTGGCCTTTCTTGGCCGCCTTGGAGCCCTTGACGCCAGTACCTGTCGCAACCTTTGCCTTGCGTTTAGTGCCCTTTCCAGCCGAGACTGGAACGTGAAGCATCAGCTTCTGCTTGCCACGGCCGTGGCCAAACATGTGTCTCTTCGGTCCAAGACCAAGATATTGATTGGCAAATTTCGACTTGTTGAAGACTGAGAACTCGCGAATGACATCCTCGGCCAACAAGAGGCCGAAAAGACGATCAACGTTCTCTCGATCAAGATCTTTGCCTGCTCCGAAGTTTTCGGCTTCCTTGTCTTGGTCGCTGATGCCGCGACCAGTACCACGGAATAGATCAAGACACTGGTGGAGAGTCACATTGCGAGCAGAGGCGATCTCCTTGACAAGCTCGACTGCGGCAAGGCCTAGCTCGGTGTAATCCTCTTCGACCATTTCTTCAGTTGTGTTACAATTGTCGCAGGCGTTGTTGCAATCTTCCTTTGAGAAGCTTTCGGCAAAGTAAGCAAGAACCTGAACACGACGGCAGTCTGTCTTGTTCAAGCAGAATTGCACAACTCTGCGGAGCATGTCGTGCTGACGGTCTTTCTGCTCCTTGCTACCATCCTGGTTCTCGTCGATCATCTTTCGTAGCGTAAACAAGTCATGGGTGCCATAGAACAGGTAGCAATCAGATGCTGCACCATCACGTCCAGCACGACCAGTCTCCTGGTAGTAGCCCTCAAGACTCTTGGGGATTGTGTGGTGGATGACGAAGCGGACATCTGGCTTGTCGATTCCCATGCCAAAGGCGATAGTTGCAACAATCACTTTGATCTGACCACGTTGCCAATCCTTCTGGACCTGACTTTTCGCTTCGGCCTCCATGCCAGCATGGTAATGGTGGGCTTTGACACGACGTGTGCAAAGCTCTGCAGCGACATCTTCGCATTGCTTCCTCGAAAGGCAGTATATGATACCACATTCGTTTCGGTGTTCTTCCTCAATAATTTCCTGGATTTTGTCAAGAAGAGCTGACTTCTTGGGCTTGTTGTAAACGTAGTATTTCAGATTTGGACGGTTGAAACTCTGCGAGTAGACCTCACACCCGTTGATGCCGAGGTTTCCGATAGTGTCGACCTTGACGTTTTCGGTCGCAGTGGCTGTGAGGGCCATGATAGGCACACCAGGATACTCCGTTAAGACCATACCGAGTTCTTTGTAGTCGGGACGGAAATCATGTCCCCATTGACTGACACAGTGGGCTTCGTCGATGACAATTCTCGCGAGCTTTCCCCTGCGATGCAGATCCTTGAAGGCTGACTTCATCATACCACTCTTGTTCAACATCTCTGGAGTAACGTAGAGCAGCTGTACGAATTCCTGTACGTTGGGTTTGATGAAGGTGCTCGTGATTTCCCTGCGCTCGTCCATTGTTGTACTACCAGTGAGCGAAAAGGCCTGGATGTTGCGGGCTCTCAAATGTGAGACCTGGTCTTCCATCAAACTCAACAGCGGGGAGACGACAACAGTGACACCCGACGTCTTTCCTGATCTGACAATTGCTGGTAGTTGGTAGCACAGAGATTTACCTCCTCCAGTCGGCATGAGCACGAAGACATGTCTGCCAGCAAGTGTGGCATTGATGGCGTTAGCCTGGTTCAAGCGGAAACCTGGTAGCATGAACCTGTTTACAAGAGCCCTCTTGACTTCCTTAGTCCATGGGAAATCCCCAAGCTCCTCGTCGAGTGTTTTCGGCTTCTTGGCAGGAGTAGTCTTCTTCGGTCGTGACTTCGCAGCATTCAATGTCTGGCCGACCGCGAAGCGATCGTTGGAGTGACGAGATACACCATTGAAAGTTGAGTGATCCTCGAACTCAGTCGCAAGTTCCATAAGATCTTCATCGTCTCCAAACTCATCATCAAAGTCTTCTTCAGCGGCCTGCGCTGGAGGTGTGCCCATGATATTGCTGAAGAGGCTTTCGTCTTCGACCTCAAACTCATCAAATTCGTCAGGCACTCCATAGTTTTCCTTTTCACTATATTTGTGAGTTTGCGCAAAATCCCTGGTCGAAGTTGTTGGTTTGGCCGAGGCCTGTCGACTGGCTGAAGTGGTGTTGTTTCGCCTTGATGGGGAGAGAGGAGCACTGTAGCTGTTGGGTTGGGGAGCCTTTCTTTCGGGGAAGTGACGAGGCGGACTAATCTCCATCACACTGGGATCTTCAACATCTGGTTCCGGCTTGATCCGTCTTGCTGGCCTAGGTGGCGTGTCCTCAACACCAGGAAAAGTTTCGATGTTCCTGCCGTTGGGTAACTGAGTCTGCTTTATTCTGTCGAGACCGGGACTTCGCAAGACCTCGGTCTTCGCCCTAGGCACAGCCTGAGTCGACTTGACCACGACAGCAGCAGGTCTTCTGAAGGTAGACAAAAGACCAGCAGACTCAAGATTTTGAAGGTGCGGCAGGATTTCGGTGTGCGTGTCACGGATGCGTTGCTTGAGCTGCTTCATATCTTGCTGTTCTTTGGTAGGTTTCTGTCGAGCAAGTATCGCTTTTCTCACAAGACCTGAGAGGGTCTTCATTTCGAAGTCTAGGGCATCAAGTTTGTCTTTGAAGGTCTTCAAATTGTTCAAAACTTCCTCAATTTCTCCTGCCTGCTCAAGGGCCTTTGAGATATGAGCTGGTACATCGTCGAGGTCGAGAGACTCCATAGCCACCATATAGTCGTCGGTAGCTTGTGCGTGACGTTCGCCAGCTTCGGCCAGCTTCAGCTCAAAGTCTTCTTGAGTCCATGACAAGAACTTGTTGATGAGGGCGTCTTCGCTCGAAGAAAGTGGTGCAAGGCCAGGGGATTGTGAGCCGATTGCGGGAGACTCGGCGACGCGGCTTAGCGCTGGGGTTCGTAGTGGTTTCGCCGGCGACATGGATGCGTGCTTCGGCTTGACGGACGATGGGAGACGTGGTTCGGATACACTCTCGTGGACGTCTTCCATGTCCTCATCTTCACTGTCCAGTACCTGACGTTTGACCCTTCTCTCTTGTGGTGGAGGCCCCATGGTAGAGCTTGATGACTGTACAGGTGCATGAACAGGGCGCTTAGCCGGTGATTGGGCGACTGTCGAGTACGGGGGAGGCGGTCCAATTGGTTCATCATCTACCAGGTCATCAATAGACATGAAACTATCGTCATCGTCGTCGGGTTGTTGAATCGTCTCCAGACGAGGAGCTTTAGAGGTTGAGCGGTGATGTGTATCGATCCTGTGTCCATCACTCTTTCTTTTTTGACCTTTCAGCTGCGCAAACAGTCGAGCCGGTGTGGGCAAAGCATCTTCCGTCAGGTCGAGAGTATCGACTTTAGGAGGCAATGCAGGCGTGGTTCGAGGCATCTCGGTGGAGGAAACAGCGGTGCGTGGAGCTGGTGATTGAGCATACGAATTGAGTCGATTGGACAAGTTGGAGATGGGTGGTCGAGTAGAAAATTGGGACGATCTTTCAGGCAGAGATATCGGGACAGGCTTGGTAGGAGAGGATGAGGCAGCGGCTCTCAACCTTGCCATGTTCGCACTAGGTTCGCCACGCGGAGGAGACCTCGATCTTTGTCTCTCTGTTGCAATGGGTCTGGTAGGTGGACGCGTTGTTTGTATCGGCGGACGTGTGGGTATCGAATTGACATTCCCGAGTATGCTCTGCGAAAGCTGTGTCTGCGAAGAAGGTCCTAGAGAAAGAGGCACTGGCGGTAGCGAAGGCGAGTGTTTGGGGATACACGGTTTTTCCTGTAGCAACCATCCAAGCTGCTCGCGGAGGTTGTTCTTAGTCATTGAGCATCACGGATATCGGTTTCGTATGTCTTGCTCCGTCGACATGGACTGCTGGACCTCGAGTGGCGCCTGCTTCCTACCAATTCAATTCGTTTAGGAATCTCGAATCGCGGCGGACGCGACTGCCCGCGACCCTTCGCGACCTCACGTGCCATACGCTAACCGCATGGAGCCAATCTCTTGGCACTGCTCTTCGTGTCGTGCCATCCACCCTGCTCTTTCTGTTTACTGTAAATCGTTATCCTCTGCATGGCTCAAGTCCAATATCTTACCAAGTAAGACGAACGTTGCTTCAACCCGATTCATGTCTGCCGACCATCTGATTGCGCACATCCTACGCCTGCCTGGAACAATATAGAAGCATGGAAATCATTAAGGCAAAGACCATCCTTACCCACTATCCATGCTCGATCACGTATTGATGCAATGACCTGATAGATCCGCTTCTGTTCGTTCTTTCGGTCCATTAGCTTGGCGATCAATCTTCACAAGCGCAATATGTTGGCGTTAATATCGTGTATCGTTGTATTCTTTCTCAGCGTGGTTTGCGTACAGTTCATTCACGATGGGAGGATTGCCTTGATCTTGATGATGGGGCCAATTGCACTTGGTGTTTTGTCATGTCTCGAAATTACTTGGAGTCTGGAGAGAGGGACTGGAGCCGATCCTAGAACCAGCAGTATCATAGATAGTTCAAACGAGGACATGATCATATAGAACGTCAGAAGTTTCGCAAACCACTTGTTGGCATGGACGCGCGACTTTCGCTTGCGCATCCTGAAGCAGCAGGAGCCAGCCGGTCAGCCACTCATCTTAGCGTCTTCAGCACTTTCCGATGGAACAGATGCATTGATTGAAGGAAGACAGAGAAGGATCAACCTTTGCATTACTTGTCCAGAAATATATTGCCTCAAAGTCTCTTCTCTAACATCGACCTCACATCAAAGATATTACTCATTATCTTCCAACTACTCATTGCGGCATAGTTTCTTGCTCCTCCCTATCCTACCATATCAGCGACATTGTCACAACCATCATGGATTCATCAAAAACGGCAGAGCCCAAATATGTGCTGCCTGACGTTGCGCTCATACGCCGGGCAGAGGAAATGCTGCAGAGGCACGTTCCTGCCACCGGACTCGGCTTAGATGCTGTCCAAAAACACCTGATGGAGGACGTGGCTCCTGCTCTCAACGCAAGTAGCCGATCTTCTCGCTATTATGGCTTTGTTACTGGAGGTGCAACTCCTGCCGCTGTCTTTGCCGACAATATGGTCACCGAATTCGATCAGAATGTCCAGGTTCATCTTCCCAACGAAACAATAGCTACCAACGTGGAAGACGCCGCCTTGAGAATGGTCTGTGATCTAGTAGATCTAGATCCAGAACACTGGAATCACAGAACTTTCACCACTGGTGCTACTGCCGCCAACATCATCGGCCTTGCTTGTGCTCGTGAGTATGTTATCAGCACCGCCGCAAAGCATAATAACCAGTTTCCAAGGGATGTCGAACCGACAGTCTCATCCCATGGTCTTCATGCTGCTATGGGATATGCTGGGATCGATGACATCCAGATTCTGACCTCGGCACCTCACAGCTCTTTGAGGAAGGCCGCCTCGATAGTTGGTCTCGGCCACGCCAGTGTCAAAGACATGGGTCATTACCCTAGCGGACCCCATCGATTTGATCTAGAAAAGTTGGAGCAAGCACTGAAGGAGAGCAGAGTGGCTTCAATCATTGTAGTATCTTGCTCTGAGGTTAACAGCGGTCTTTTCGCTACCTTCACCCATAACATGATCCGTATTCGTGAACTGGCTGATCAGTACGGTGCATGGATACATGTGGATGCAGCGTTTGGTCTACTTGCTCGGATCCTTCCGCCAGATGACCCGATGTACAACTTTCAGAAAGCCGGTGTTGGCAACATCGAATACGCAGACTCGATAGCTGCAGATGCACACAAGCTTTTCAATGTACCCTACGACTGCGGAATACTTCTCTCCCGTCACCTGAGGATAGGCACAGCTGTTTTCCAAAATCCAGGTAAGTACATGGGGCGAAAATAGCACAAACCAAGAGCAGATCTCCGTTACACGTTCTTCGCAAAATATGCATGCTGACTGTGTCTTCAAATTATAGGTGCACCATACTTGAATGCTGAGGCTGGCTCCGTACCATCACCACTCAACATCGGCATCGAAAATTCGAGACGCTTCAGAGCTCTACCCGTGTATGCCAACTTACTTGCTCTCGGACGGAATGGCTTCGAGGACATGCTCAAACGTCAGATTGAGCTCGCTCGTACGATTGCCAAATACATCAACGAAAGTGATTTCTATGAACTCCTGCCACCTCACCCTCATCAAGACATTGCTGAATACCGGACCATTTACATCATCGTCTTGTTCAGACTCAAGGACCCCATCTTAAACGCTTCCCTGGTCCGAAGAATCAACGGCTCGGGAACAGTCTATGTCTCGGGGACTACCTTTGAGTCTCGGCCGGCTTGCAGATTCGCGATTTCAAACTGGAAGTCAAGCGTCACCAAAGACTGGAAATTGATCAGGACGGTGTTGGACCTCGTTGCTTCTGGTCATGATTAGGGATCATATCAAGAAGTGAAGGACAACAGAGCGAACAAGCCCCTAAAACGGTATTCTCTCGATGCTGCGGCCCAAGATTTGCTTGAGATGCTTGCGTCAATGGAATGTAAGGAGGCCGCTGTTTAGATTGGGTCGATGGGATAACCAACAACGTTCGTTTTTAGTGCAGTCTTTTCTGTATTGATTAGGACATGCGCATGTAGTGACCCTCATTCTTAACACTCCGAGCCACGCTCGTTAGCATTAGCAAATACACTTCATCCATCTTCCACCTCAGCTCGTCTCATCTCATCTGGTCTCTTGCATCTCGTCCTCTTGTACCATCTTGCTCTCCGCGCCTAAGCTCTCCACCACCAACCCTCTCTATTACCCTTTCTCTTGCCATTTCCATGATAACCATTGGCAAGTTGGTATCCAGGGCCACCATTTCCTTCACCACTGTTTCTTCTCGTGTTTCCGCCATGATTTCCTCTCATGTCTCCACCATCATCTCCATGTACAGCTCTGCCACTATTATCAGAAGTGTCATGAGAGTCTTGACAAGGATCCTCACAAGAGCAGGTTTGATAGCGGCAGCAGTTGTGTGAAGAGTCGTGAGGGTGTTTGTCAATGATATAGTACCAGCGTTTCGTGGTTGATGTTGATTTGGAGTTGAGCTGGGAGATCTGCGAGACTGGGAGTTAGTGTATGGTTCTGCGGAGGTGTGGTAGAGCGGTAAGAGATGAAGTGTTGAGAGATGAAAAGCAGGTAAAAAGAAAGAACAAAAAGAAGAAAAGGAAAGCAGGAATAGCAGAAAGCAGAACAGAACGGAAAAGAATGCACAATCATAGGAGTGTAGTATCCCACACACCATCGGCAAGATGTTGGAAAGGTAATGTGATGTCTCGTAAGACTGATATAGATGCAGATATCTGATTATCGCACTTTTGCTCTAGATCCCTGCTCAAATACGAGGCAGCACACCAGGGCGCGTCTTTCGTATGTGAGGCTAAGGAAGTAGAGCAGACAGTGTAACTGCTGTATACAATAGGTATATACTGGGACATATCCCATCCTCCGCTGGCCTTTTCTGACAAAAATGGCTCATTATACATATAATAGATCTCGTAAGACCATATCTTCGAAACGCAGAACAAGAGACGAAACAAAAAAAACAATAGAAAGAAAAAGACAAAAACAAGAACAAGAGCAAGACAAGAACAGGGGTATGACAAAACAATCGCAAAATCATCGCGAGAACAAAAACGACAACTGCAAAAAACAAAATAAAAATTAATCATAAAAACCACGCTTGTTATTCACCTGAGCAGCCATAACCATCATCCAAACCAAGAAAACCAGACCGATGATCCAGAAAGCAAAAGCAGCATCCCATTGCGAACAAATGGAGTTTTGCTCTAGCCAGGCAAGTGTATCGATGGAGACGCCGCGGATGTTGTTGTTGTTAACGTAGCGGTTGCAGTAGGAGTTTACGTTGCCCTGTTTTGAGATGTCAACATGCTGTCTATGGGAGAGGTGGGAATGGAGAGGGGTATAGGGAGGGATGGGGAAAGGAACTCACGTTGCCAAAAAGTTGGATAGCGGTCTCAATCAAACCAGCAAGGAACAGTGCAATCAAGATGAACGTGCCCAGCATGACCCATGCAGGTTGCAATTTCTTCTGCGCCAGCAATATGATCATTAGGATCACGAAGAAGAGAGTAAGTGAGCCCACGGTAACGGCGTAAGGAAACAACCTTTATCACCATAGTCAGCATTTTCCCTTCAAATCTCTACTACATCCATCGTCCAAGTATTCCCCGGAGAAGGAGATTGGAAGTTGTGGAAAAGGAGGAGACAAAGGACAAAAACTTACCAAGGCGTTCCCAACCCCATTCTACTCTGAATACTCATGAAATCGCCAAACACACCAGTGAGCAGACCTCCGGTGGCTAGCATAACGATGGTCCACCAGTTGAGTAGATTTTCAGGCCAGGGGTAGCGGCGAATGAAGCTGATACGTTCTCTGGATACTGTGGTTTCTGTGCGCGCCATGGTCGATTTTCGTGTGAGTTGTTCAAGTCGAGTGTTGACAGGTGGTGAGGAAGATAGATGCTCTAGGAGTCAAGCGGAGTGTGAGGAGAACCGAGCTTTGGTGTGAGTGATTGATGAGATGTGCAGTGAGAGTGGTAGTTTTCGGGCTCGAAGTGAAGACCAGAAAAAGTTGTTCTCTTCACAATTCGCAGAGGTTCCTTCACTTTTCCGATGTCAACAATCCGTAGGATGTTTTGCTGCCCAGAGTCGTGGAAGCAAGAGTCGACCAAGATAATCTTGTCAGATCGCTTTGGAGTAAGGGATGTTTCGTCCAGATTATGTATGTTATTCAAAGACCGCGATTAAAGATAAAACGGCTATCCCAAATTCCCGTTGCGAAGAACGTTATTGGTAAATCAAAGCGTGTTTTGTGACGATTTGGGTGGTGATATCCTTGGCAACTTAAGTGACTCCAAAGGGTGGCTGGTTGGCGGGGTTGCAAAGATCAACACTGAAAGAGAGCAGTTTCGACTTTATCTGTTGCACAATGCGCAGTTCCAGAGATATGGGTATTATGAGCGATAGAGCCTCAGAGTGGAGAGATGGGAGAAATGCAGGTACGCAGGAGAAAGTGGAAAGAGATGCAGGTTAGAACATTGAAAACCTGCTTGGTGGGATGCGCGGGAGAGGCTGGGAGATGGCAGGGTTGTGAAGAAGCACAGCCAACACATACAAGAACGTGTGGTTTTCCACGTCAGAACTGCTCACAGCTCTTGTGCTATGATCAGTGCTGTTCTAAATCGTACTTTCAATTGTTTCATCTTTTTCTCTTTTGCTCTAATGGCTTTGCTCTCTGTCTTTCCTGTACACGCGAAATCTCATCTTCGTCGCTATATTCTTACAACAGCCATTCATCTCATATGGCTAAAAGACAAAACCACTCATGTCGCTCCCCTCTTCATCGTAGCATAGCCGCCTTCTTTTAGGGAAATCGCCGTGACTCCTGCAAAAAACATGTGACAAGAAACAGAAAAAGCAGATCTCTAGTGTCCACGCGCGACTCTCCGGATAGATCAAGTAGCCGGTATGAGGGAGATGTTGTCGGGAAACAAGAGCAGAATGGAGAAAGAGAGCGCTTCGATGGTTCCAAGAAAGCGGTCTTCAAGGTGGTCGGCGGACCTTGTATGCATGATCCGTCTCATCACAGCCGTTACGCAAACTCCAAAGAATATCAACGCCTTCTCTTGCAGAAATCGAAAGTCATGATTGGATTGACAAATCCACCAGAGTGCGGAAACGAGAACGATAATAAAGTCCAGACGCTAGAGAGTCGAAAATGGAGATCGGTCAAGTTCATTTGGCTTCCTCGGCGCGGATGAAGTATGCCTTGGCGACCTCGTAGGCAGACCTGTAGATTTCAAGTCAGCAAATGTCAATTGCACATGTCCAAGGCGGAATAACACTTACCAGCAAATAGCAGTGCTGGGTGCAGCAGTAACAACTCTAGCCTTCATACCCCTGAAGAAACCCTTTGCGCCATCTCTTCTCGCAATAATACCAGCGGCGTCGAACAAGCCCTTGGCACCTCTGATCTCGGCATCAGTGGAGCTACCTCTGGTTTGCAACAAAGTCTTGATAACGTCGAGAGGAGTGGTGGCAGCAGCGGCGATACCTCCAGCGAGACCTCCGGCAGTGCAGTGAGTCAAAGGATCGTAGCCGTCGCGGCGGTGCATGAGTTTTGTAATGGATTCGTAAGCGGTAAATTGGAGGGCGGTGAAGGGGACGGTCATGGCGAGGGTGGTGGGGTACGAGACGTAGAAGGCGCGGAGGCCCTCGTTGCGGAAGACGGAGCGTGCGCATTGGGTGAGAGATGTGTAGACACTTCCGTGTACTTGCATGCGCTGCTTGATAACTGCAAAGTTGCGTCAGTCGGAGATCATGCAATTCGAGCGGGACGGTCGCATACCGTCAAAGGGGTTCATAAAGGCATCGCTGGCAATTGTTGCGCAGGCACCGCTGGTTGCTGTACATTTTGTCAGCATTCGACCGAGTAGAGCAGCAAAAGTGTCCAAATCTCACCGGCTGCCAGAGGGTGGTGGCCTGCAGCATTTCCACCCATCTGCTGCTTGACAACCTCGTATGTAGCAAAATAGACGGCGTGCGCAGGTCCGGCGCCGACAATCACACTCGACAATCCCCTCCATAATGACAGGTAACCCTCGGCTCGTGAAATGGTAGCGATGGCGTTTCCAAGTCCAGTGTAAATGGCCGCAGGTGTCGGGCTCATGACTTGCATTCGTGTCTGGGAAACCTCAAAGTCAGCAGCCGTCCCTATTCTTACAGCAAGCATACATTTCAACGCACCTTCAACAAGTCAATGGGGTACATGACCGAATGTTCGGCGACACCGGCAAAGGCACCGGCTGCCATGTTGGCCGCCAGACTGAAATTCGGCGGCAGGCCCTCGTAGCTATAGTGGCATTCTCGTCAATTGAACCGATCTTGTCGCAAAGCAATTCGCAGAGGCTCACTCGTATTCATCCTCCTCCTCGTGGAGCACCATTTTCTCTTGCACGGACATGTGTCCGACCGTAGGGGCGAGAGTCTGAGAATCCAGGATGGGCGTGTCGTGGAAGAGAGGAAAGAGAGGCGTATGCGCGGAACAACTCTGGTGTCTAGTCTGTGTATGCGGCAAAACCGGTGGCCGTGTGGGAAGCTTTGCAAAAGGTTACCAGTGGTGACGCGCCGATATTTGTAAAAGGTCGACAAGAGAATCCGGAGTCGTCAATCGTACTTCTTTTTTCTTCACTGCTGGTCGTTTGGCTGCGAGACGTATATCGCTGCTTGTCAAGATGGGAAAACAAAGAGACCTTGTAACGTCTTTCTCTCTACAGGAAAAAGATGGGAGCCAGCAATGCCCTATGCATGCTCAATACACATGGGATTTGCCGTATGACGACCAGTGCTCTCAGCGAACCTCTCGAAGCCTCGGGTCGCCGTGGCCCGGGAAACCTTCTTTTGGCACTTCTAGAGAACGACGAAGCACATCTCCGCGCTAGCTGCCATGGCATTTGTGTTTAATCCATCAAACCGAATCAACCCCGACCCATGATGACCACCCGTTCCATCGCCATTCTCTGTTGTCCATCATAGCGACTCTGTCATACTGAAAACAGTACGTGCAAACAAGACCACACCTAGCAAAGCAGTCGAAGATCAATGTACGCCGCGCGCAATATAGATTAAACCAGATATTATCAATCAGATAACTCAAATCTTGCACTTGGCGGAACGAGACAAGCGAGAAAAGCTCTCCGAAGTCGCTGGCCCGTCTGTTTGTGGAAATGCTATCCGCTCACCAACGCTCAGCCAGATACCACGCGGCGACTAGATCTGTTCAGCTCGATGAGATAATACATTGTACAAAGTAGGAGTCTAGAAATACATCTGTGATGTGAGAGCATCAGCAGTCACAACGACCATACCAACGCGGGAAAGCAACCACATCTCTAATACTTCCCACACCAGCCAAATAGCACAACAATCTATCGAAGCCCAATCCAAACCCTCCATGAGGAACACTACCATAGCGTCTAAGATCCAAATACCAATCCAGTGATCCTGCATACTTGCCATCGTAGAGTTTATGCTCAGGAATCTCGCTTCCACCAGCAGCTTGTTGTTCTGGTGTCAATTCACGCAGCATACCGAGTTGCTGCATAGCTTTCTGAATGGCGGATAAATCGTGCTCGCGCATTGAGCCTCCGATCAGTTCGCAGAGATCGGGGACTAAGAGGTCGAAGCAAGCGACTGTGCGATCGCTACCGGGTGTTTTGGACATGTAGAATGGCTTCTGCTCGATGGGGTAGTCCGTGATGAAGACGGGTTGGCCTTTGCCAAAGTGCTCGGCTAGGAAGCGTTCGTGTTCGGCTTGAAGACCTTCTTTCCATGATGGGGTGAATTGGAAGACTGTGCCTTGCTTGATGGCTTCTTCGAGTGTTTCTATGGCTTTGGCGTATTGGATCCTGGGCCAGTTTTTTTGAGCCATTCCTTGCCAGCGGCGTGAGAGTTCTTCTGCGGTGACGGCGCCTTCTTCTGCAGCTTCTTCTGACGTTTGGCTTGCTTTTGCTTGAAGGATTTGCTGTACCGTGTGTGAACCTTGCAAGTCTGTTGCCATTGTCGACAACATGTTTTCTATCAGATCCATGACTTGATTGGCATCGTCAACAAAACACATTTCTCCTTCGAGCATGTAGAATTCGCTAAGATGGCGAGGTGTATCGCTCTTCTCTGCTCTGAATGTCGGTGAAAGGGTCCACACATTCCCAACAGATTGCGCCAGTGCTTCGAGATGCAATTGAGATGACACGGTGAGGTATTTTGGTGTGCGGAAGAAGTGCTCGACTTCACCATCGTCAGACTTTTGTATGCTATCCTTGGAAGCGTTAGATGATACCGTGAATACCTCGCCTGCACCTTCGCAATCTGATGAGGTAAGAATTGGTGGGTGTGTCTGTACGAAGCCTTCTTTGTTGAAGAAGTTTGTGATGCTGCCAATGACCTGTGACCTAAGGTGAAGAACGAGTGCATTGAATGGAAGTCGAGATCTTAGATGTGGCAAGGTTCTCAGAAACTCCGGACTTTGGTATTTCTTCTGGATGGGATTTGTCTGCAAAAGGACATGAGCATATGATGGACAAGAGGTGGGTTGTAGACACAAACGGTAGCATCATTATATCCGAGTTTCGTAGCTTCTGACACTTGCAGCTCATGTGTTTGGGCTTTGCCTGGAGGGCACTTTTGCCATTTACCACGCAATTTGATAGCATCTCCGGTTGATAGTCTGAAAATCCATGACTTAGCATGCGACGAATTGATGACAAAACTTGTGGTTTTGACCTACGACAAAGCTTGATCCGGCATCAAGACAGCCTGAACAGGTTGCAAGGATGAACCATCTCCAACCGCTGCGAAAGCTATACGTTTCTGTTTCCTGATAGTCCGTACATAGCCATTGACTTCAATTTCTGGTGTAGACTCGTCGGTGTTTCCGGCAGAGGATCTAAGTAACGATGCAATGTTGGCGGGTCTTTGTATAGTCGACGACCAACGAACAGGGTTATTTGTCTGTAGAGTACGATGGCTAAGACCACGCCATGTCTTCATTTCGAGTTTGTCCGACTATTAAAACTGAGCGTAGTTGAGTCGAGTTCAAGTCATGTCGAAGAATTCAAGCCTGTCTTGGACCAGAAGCAAGACCTTGGTCTGTGCTCACCATGCCATGTTATACCATTGTCAAAAAAGTCATCACCATTGTCAAAATTGTTTTTAGTCATGTAAGTGGTCCTGGTAGTATGGAAATTTATATCATTGATTATCTTATAAGTGTCATCGACCACTGTAAACTCGAGGTGGCCAGGTCGCTCGAACTTGAGATCGAGACCGCCAGCGCTACATGATACACTACTCCTGAAATTATGCTGGCGTAAGCATGTAGTGAAGTACTTGTTATCGAGTCTGCAGCAGCAAACATAAAAGTCTCATCAGCTCCTGAAACATCGAGCAGCTGCATGATGGAACCACGGCGCCTGCACAAACGTTCATGCATTCCTCCAGCCGCGCTGGATTGCGCCCTGATAGCAAGGAGTATTAGGGCAGCCCTCTATAGATCCATCGATCCCTCTCTAAATTCCAGACTCATTCTCTGAAAACCGACGAAACATCATTTCCCTGACTACACTTGCTCCAATGCAGCGTCCACTTCTTCTCCTGCTTGCTTGCAGCCTGGTCGCCGCGTTTCCTCTACATCAACCAGCTTTCCTCGACCCGCGAGCTTTACTGTCAATTGACCTTAATCGTATTGCACATCCCTTGACTCAACATCCCAAACATATCTCAAAGTCTGCGGAATTACTTTTCACCGCTGGCGACGATGACGAGATAGTCCATGTGTGGTTGCCCCTTGGTAAACGAATACGCACGGGTATGTCTGATTTCTCCATGGTCCTGGTTGGTGATCAAGACTAATCCGAATAATCTGCAGGTGGCCATTCGATCCTTCCGTTACATCCAGCGACAGCAAAGATAGTGAATGTTTCAGGTGTTTCGACCAGAACGCCAGTCAGAAGCAAGCAACAACAAGTCACATGCATCATCAAAACTAGAGCGAATAGGTTGCAGCACAGAGCGCAAGCAGAGTTGGATGTGGCTTTCCAGGAGGGGGACGGCGTAGTGAGGTTGAATGAAGCAAGCTCCGCTTATGATCTGACAGGGAGAGAAGCCGAGAGTTATGAATGCTTTTGACCCGAGTCGGGGCCAAAGGCCGTTGTGCTCTGGGTGACTGGTGCACTCTTGCATGCGTATTCAGGTTTAGATTATCCCGAATATTTTTTGAACCTGATTCCATCGTTCGTGTCGTTTGATCATCATGCACCGTGGTCCCTTTCAGACATGTTGGCCATTTCATATGCTCCAGCGCCGTCATGGCCAGCGCCTCTCCCTTCTCTTGCAAAGCCAGCACCCTCCTCGACAGCGGCTGGATCGGGGACAGAGGCAGATTGTTTTGATTTTCCTCCAAATGATATGGGCTTGAGTTCTCTCCACTGACAGGCCCAGACGCCGAGGAAGATCATAAGGGCAGCGCTGCAGAACTGTAGGCCCCACCAGAAGAGTTGTGTAGGCAGTTCCTTGGTGTAGAAGGTGGTGACTATCAGGTTGATGACGTGGATAGTGATTGCGAAGTCGGGCACGAGTTTGGATCGGGCGATGAAGAGTAGCAGGAAGATAACACTGTTGGCGCAAACGTGTTAACAAGTAGCTGGCTAGAGGGATACAACTGCGGCATACCAAATCATACTATCCATCATCCAGCAGAGGCCGAGCATCCATCCAGTAGTGACATCGCTTCGGACAGTGCGCCAGCTGAGAAGAGAATCTGCCGTGACATCTCTGCCTGCGACCAGGGTGGTGAACAAGATCAAGGCAGCTGCGACGGCGTAGTATAGAAGCTGAAGGATGACGATCTGGGCGAGGATGCGTTTTGGCGCAAGGTCGGCGAGAGCACCCGGACGAGCAGGACGCCTCCGACGAGGCATTCTTGGATGTGAAGACTGATGTTATAAATTGGAGTTGATTGTTTGGAAGGACAAGACAGTTATTGTTGATCACCCTCGCTGACGTCGATGCCGACTCGCCGACGCTTCGACAATTCCGACTCGCCGCTTTGAGTCTTGAATTAACTCTTGACTGTTCTATTCGCATACCATACACAATCAAGATGGGTTGGTTCAGTTCAGACAGTGCCAACGCTCCGGCAGCACCAAAGGCCACAGGTGACGGAGGCTTCATTGCCCCCGACCGCTCCAAGCGCGCTCACTGCTGGGAGGCTCGCGACGCCTACTTTGGCTGCCTCGACAAGAACAACATCATCGACAGCGTCAAGCGCGGCGAAGAGGCCGACAAGCTCTGCCCAGACGAGACTGTCAAGTTTGATCAGAACTGTGCCACGAGTTGGGTAAGCCGCTGCTCCTCTACTTCCTTATGCATCGCAATCGCCTGACTTCTATTTAGGTCCAATACTTCAAGAAGAGAAGAGTCATGGAATACCAGCGCGACCAGACACTTAAGAGGCTACAAGGCGAGGGCGCCAGCGATATTGCTGTCCAGCAAAAGTAATCTACGACACACGCCTCGCAAAGGTTGCACACACGCCTCCCTCGAAAGTCACACACGCCTTGCCAGCTCACGGTCATGCCGGACCATCTCTATACACCACCAAAGGATTCTTCTGAAGCTTTCCTTCCGGCCACATTCGACCTCGCATGGAGATCTACACGAAGAAGACCCTCGAGTAGGAGTCGAAGGAGTAAGATAATGGATGAGCCACGTCCCGGAGCTGTATCATATGTAAATATACTGTACCAATATCACGCCGTATGAACCAATTTCACAAATTATCTGTCGAGTCTTCCAAAACGTTTGATCAGCCCTTCAACACTGCTACTTGTGAGAAAGTGCCCTTTCACCTTGATACACTGCCTTGGCGTCCCGCTTCGCCGTCCCCGCAGTTGCCTATCTGAGTCGATTTCTTGACGCGAACCAACCATCGCGGTCTTTTATTTCTTTATTAACTTTCGTCACCACCGGGCTCTGCAGCGCAACAAGTAGACAGCATCAGAAACATCTTCCACACTGGCCACCTCAACCTTTGATGGAGTGCGCACGCAAAAGGAAACTGGGTTCTGATAAATCTGCTGGAAGCTGAAAGACCATTCCATCATGGACGATCAACAACACCATCTTTCCTACCCGGATCCTGCCTCTGGCTATCACCTAACACCTTATCCAGAAGTTTCACATCAGACCGATCCATACAGCTATGTCTACGCTCAACCGGAAGAGGATTTATATCCTCCCATGCCTCAGCCTCTCATGCATGATGGTTTCATTCCGCGTGGTCCACAACCTCTGATGCATGAAGGTTTCATGCCTAGACACGACATGGACGTCGACTCGGATGTTGACGAAGACCCAAGTGCTGGTTATGGTGCTCTGCAGGCTCAATACGGTCTGAACTTCGTCCTCAACCCTCAAAGCTCTCACTCCGATTTTCGTCAAAACAATCAGTTCGGTCAGGACGATGAGATCATCTATGAAGACGAACTTGAAGGAGAGGAACTTCGACCTCAGCAAAGTCGCCTGGACAGTGTGGAACGCGAGCTCTTGGATGTTAGAGACAATCCCCGTATCGACCCCGACTTTGCCATGTCTGATGCAGCCGGCGATAGCTCCGATGACATGTCCATCAACTCCGACCTCTTGAACGAGATTCTCGACGAGGAAATTGCTGCAGGATCTCGTGGCCGCGGCAAACCTCGTGGACGTCCACGCGGACGAGGTACTGGACGAGGACGACGTGGCTGGAAGTGGGCAATCAAGGGAACAGAGCACGATCCCAAGGTGGCTGCGAGAGGTCGTGGCCGAGGACGAGGTAGAGGAAATGGTGTCCCACGCGGAGAAGGCCGTCGAAAGAACGGCGACAAGAGAAATACTGTCGCAGAACCCGATCCCGTCTTCAAGAGGTTGCAGTCACTCGCCACGCAAGCCTTCTTGAATAACAACTATCAGGCCGCTGCAGACTATGCGCGTGATGCCGTGAAGGCCAACCCAGAGATTTTCGCTGCCCACAGTTTGTTGTCTGAGATTCTTCTGGCCCAAGGAAAGGATCAGGATTCGCTGACTGTGCTCCTGCACGGTGCTCACACAAGACGTGATCCGGCCCTCTGGTGGACTGTTGCGGAGCGTACACTGGAATTGGCGGGAGAAAATCGATCCCCTTCTGTACTGGAACAGGCCATCTACTGTTTCGCCTGGGCGATCAAGCTTGACCCCGACGACTATGATGCTCGTCGCGAAAAGCTCAACCTGCTCCTTGAGTCCGATCAACCTGCAAGAGCGAGGGGAGAAGCCAAGATGATGGTTCGCCAGAAGCCACATGATCTCAACATCATCAAACAGTACGCTGATCTGTGTGCTTACTCGGCAAGTACACCAGAGATCCAGCGTGCAAAAGATGCTTACGACACTGCGATCAACTTCTACTTCAAGGGCAGATCTCTTGGTGTTCCTGAAGCGCAATGGTCACAT
Source organism: Aureobasidium sp. EXF-3400 (assembly GCA_024195585.1). Lineage (NCBI taxonomy): Eukaryota > Fungi > Ascomycota > Dothideomycetes > Dothideales > Saccotheciaceae > Aureobasidium > Aureobasidium sp. EXF-3400. The sequence continues at coordinate 94,714 of SWBL01000108.1, forward strand.
CTCAATGTCTACCTCGATTTGGTCGAGAAGTGTGAGAATGCTGCACAAGCAGCCTTCCATCTCAAGAAGCTTTCGAGATGGTTGCTAGGAAGGAAAGAAGATACTTTCTGGGATAGTGTGACTGGAGACGACAGAGAGTTCGACAACGACGATGTGCCTCGAAGAATACAGATTCCGGAGTTCAAGTACAGTCGATTTGCGAACAAGAAGGAGATGTACGGAGAAGGTCTACCTCTTGAACTGCGGGTCAAACTTGGCCTCTTCCGCGTCAGAATCAGTAGAGCGGATCTTCCTGAGGCCATGCGTCACTTTCAACAACTCCTAGATCTCAAAAGCGAGGTTGCTGACTACTTCGATCTCTTCAGAGATGTTGCCGAGACTCTGCTCGAGCAAACTTATCACGCAGAGGCCATCACCTTCTACGAGCCTATCAGATCAGTACCTGAGGCATGCGATCACGAATACTACATGAAGCTTGCAGACTGCTACATGATGTTTAACCGCAACGCAGACGCAGAGTCCTGTTGGAAGTTCATTGTGGACAACGACCCTGAAGATATTAAGTCGCGTATTGCGTTGGCCAAGTTGTATGAGGCCGAGCAGAGGATGGCAGAGGCTGTTCCACTGGTCCACGAGGTCATTAGGCTTGGCCGAAGTGATGCGGTGAAGAAGGCCAAGATTACTGTCGACAAGCCTCCTCCACCGAGAACTCTTGCACCCCTGATGCCGCGACCTGCGCAAAACGAACCTTCCAGCAGAGTTGCAGGTCCAGTATCAAGACCTTACTCGTTGGGTCCCATGCCTGAAGATCTTGATGATGGCGACTACCAGGATGAAGGCCAAGAGGAGGAAGAGGAAGACGAGGAGGAGGAAGAAGACGACGATGACAACAATATGCGATTCATCGCCTTCCACCCAGGCAAACGCGGTCGCCCAAAGACATCAAAAGCCAAAGCCCCCAAAGCACGCGTCTCTCAAACCTACGAACGCCTTCAACAGCAAGACCAACGTATCAAAGCCAACCACGTCCTGGTCAATTCAGCCAGAGAAATGCTAGACGAAGACGAAGATGCCCTACAAACCTACTTCGAAGCCGCCCAAGAAATGCTCGACGACTTCAAAACCGTACGCGCCTTTTACCCAGGTCGCGACAAACACATCAAATTCACCGGTTACGGGCGCAATACCAAAAACGCCATCGTCACTGAGATGGAAGCCATGAAGAAGCGACTCGCCGAAGATACAAACATGGACATTGACGATGAAACCCCTGACGAAAGTATCCCTGACAACTTCCACGATATAAAGTTTACAGACTGGCTGGATATGTTCTGTGAATACGGGTTGCTTCTTGCTAAGTCTGGGGATAGGGAGAAGTGCTATGAAGTGTTGACTTCGGCGTGGAGTTGTACCGTGTTCTATCATTCTTTGACGCACAAAACCCAGATTCATGCTACCTGGATGGCAAGTGCTTTACTCCTCAACGACGAGCAAAAAGTCTGCGAAGTAGGCCGCTTCTTCATCATCGAATGGCCTCACAGCGGTGCCGCCTATCAAATCTTTGCAGCCGTAAACCGGCTCTTCGCAGGTTACAGTAACTGGTTCAACAGCGGACCCACCCAAAAGTTCATCTTGCGACAGGTAAAAGCCCTCGACTACGCTTTGCTAGACCCAGAATCACGCGCTGCATATGCATTTACAGGCCAAGAACGCTCTTCCTACACCCATGCGGGAAAACGCGATGCAAACCCTTATTCGCTGCCTGACCTCGATGCGGGAGTAATTTCCCTCTATGGCCATATAATGGCAGCAGCACAATCCTGGACATCAGCTCTAAATTACTACTTCCGCGCCCTAACCTTGGACCCCTCAAACATATCCACAAACCTGTGTATAGCAACTGCATACCTGCAAATGGCAATGAAAAGGCAATCAGAAAACAGACATTGGCAAATCTATCAAGGCCTTGCGTTTTTGAATCGCTATGCAGAGTTGAGAAAACAGACAGGACAGAAGATACATGAGCAGGAGGCGGTGTATAACGTGGGTAGGAGTTGGCATTTGCTGGGGATTATGCATTTGGCTATTCCAGAGTATGAGAAGTGTTTGGCGTTGGCGGAGGGGGTGAGAGAGGAGGCGAGGGAGAGAAAGAGGCAGGAAGACAGTGATGGTGGCGAGGGTGAGGATGAAGAAGAGGAGGAAGAGGTTGATCCGGAGGAGTTTACGCAGGAGGCGGCGTTTGCGTTGATGCATATCCTTGCTATGAACAGCAATGAGAAGGCGGCAAAGAGGATTGCGGATAAGTATCTCGTTATGTGAGAGCGCTTGTTCTTGCAGCGATAGGAGGAGTACTAGGCGTTTTTGATGGGGATAATAATGAGGATATTGCTTTGCTTTCAAGGCGTGGGTAGGGCGAAATGGGGAACAAAGGCGCAAGGTCAAGGACTGTATATCATAACGGGAGATGATTTTGTACAAATACAAATAAGGACTCTATTTGACCTATTCCACAAACGCTCAACTTTCCAAAGAGGGTCCCATCTACTGTCTACCCGTCGCCAAGATATTTACAACGAATCGAATCTCTATTTACATATACACAATCGCCAACCACGTTCCAGAGCGTCGCTGTCACTCTATTCTTGTCAATCACCTCCACGACCATACTCAACATACATCTCAACCTCTTCATCCGACGGCCAACCGCCCCAGTGATTCACACTCTCAACGAGTGTCCTGGTCTCTTCGACCTGTTCAGCTGATGCAGAAACGATTACCTCTTCATCCTCGGATCTTGAAGGCTCCCATCGATCCTCAACAAATACCCGCAATGCAATTAGTGCTCTCCGCATCAAGACACGACCTCTGCGATCCATCTTACGGCGCTTGGTGAGCTCACGTCGATGTTTGACCATCCACTGGACAAGCTCTAGGAGACCGTCATAGTCGCGGAATAGACCCAAGGCGCGGATGTAGGCATGCAGTAAGGCTGGACGTGGGACAACGTACAGACCAGGCATTTTGGTCGTGGTATCTCCTGTCTCGGAAAGAGTAGACACAGAGTCCCTTGCGCCTTCAGTCAGCGTCCAAAACTGTTCTTTCATCCAGCCAGGGCCTTCTCGCAAGGTCGCGTCCGCCTTTATGGTGATGCGAGTGAGGACTCCCGTTTGGTGGTCTTGTTTGTATTGGTGCATCTGGAAGATGGTCTGAACAGCGCTGGCTGCATGCTCAGAAACAATACAGATATCCATAAATGCATCCTCATCTGGTGTGAGATCGTTCTCTCGCATGGTTTCATTGACCTGGCAAGCGAGATTGAAGGCGAAGATCTTGTCGTACAACTCGTTCTCTAAATTCAAAGACTTTTGGCCTCGCAATGTTAGCAAACGCCAACCTGAAGCAAGAGTTGGTGCATCCCTGCGAGCTAATGCTGCAAATACACAATTCCACGCCGGACGATGTGTTCGTTTCTGTTGGACGAGCATATAGAGAGCTCGCGCCAGAGGTTGTCGGAGATCGAGACTATTCCTGACTAGAGTACCGTACGACCAGTGAGACTTGGTATCCGGGCCATGAGGAGTATGGGGAAAGCGGCAGAGGAGGCGTATGTAGGCAGTAAACAAACGATCGGGTATAACATGCAGGCCTTCACAGTCCTCGGACCCATGCAAGAGAGCACTAACAGCGGTCCCATAATTTTGATGAAGGCCAGTCTCGATATATACCAATCCCTCCGCAAGCGTCTCGGCGCTGTCCAGGAGCAGTTCTAGAGTATCGTCGGAAGGATATGTTGCATCTTCGCGCATATGATCGTAGAGCTGTGGGATCGAAGGTATTTCGGCACGAATATATGTCAGTTGGTGGGCAGAGGACGGAGGCGAGCCAATCTCCTTGGTGTCACCTGGATACAAAGGATCTAAGCCATCGTGATCATCGTCAACTTCGTGACCGATATTTTCAGCACCGAGACGGACCCTCTTGCGCTCCTCAATCAACACCTCGAACATGGCGTGATAGATGCGGTGATCCGGGGGGAGACCTTCATCCTGATAAGCTAAGAAACAAGCCCAAGCTTGCTGTGCCGTACGAGTCGTCTTGATTCGAGCAATCCAGAGGCTGTTCACGAGCTTGCCCTCGGCAAAGTCATCTAGAAAGATTCGTTTCTGGACAGTAGGACTGCGATCTGTGTCCCAGCCTGCATATACCATGGCGACTTGGTCCCATTCCTTGAGAGGGTAGCCAGCCTCCTGCATCCTGAGCAAGATCTGGTGAGCACGACTGACACCATAGTCGAGACCAATGCGTGCATCCATGCCCGTACGATCTTCCTTCCAAGGAGGCCAGGAGGGTGACTTGAGTCTGGCCCATTCTCGTTCAGCATCCGTCTTTTTGGTGGCCAATTGAACGCGTGTAACGGCACGATAGCCTATACGATCGATGGCAAGAGCAGGAGTGTGATCAGCCATATGCTTGAGAATGATGGCCTGGGCGGCTTCTTGAAGGACCGTATTCTTGAAGGGAGAGATATGCGAGGGTGACGAGAGTAAGCGGAGGGCGTAGTTGTATTGGGTAGTCAAGTGCGAAACGGCAGCGAAGTCGTCGACGAGCATGGCGGACTCTTGAAAACGAACAACATGGGCATTGGACAAGCGCAGTTGCTGAGTCAGCCAAGTGGCCATAAGAGGTATGGCTTGAGGCCAGACGCGGCGGCAATGATACAACAGGCTCTCGAAGACGGACAAGACGAGTCGTTCGGACAGGTGTAACGTATCGGGATCCCAAACGGGCAGGTGATTCAAGAGAAGACGAAGAGCTTCGGGACGGATATGAGAGCGGACGAGGAAGTCGTGGTAGACAAAGAAAGGAGGAGCGTGTGTTCCCGTGAGCAAGCGTGCGGCAAAGAGCGAGTCCTTGGTGGAGAGGATGTTGGAATAGAAGTTAACATGATGCTCTGTGTAGTCGGTGGAACTCAGGATAATGCGTTCTCGCTGGGATAGTAAGGAGGTTGTGTCGACAGAGCTATCAGACGTGGCCAAGAGTTGCAGGCGGCTGTCGACAATCTCCTTCAGCCGATCGTGCTGGGGACTCGACAAGAGGTGCCATGTCGATGGTTTGAGTTCATATTTGGGTTTGTGATTGGGCTTGTCGTCTTTGCGTTCGTGATAAGAATGACGAGCGGCAAATCGATCATAGTCGAAAGCAATCTTGTGAAGTCGAGTGCGTTGCTCATCAACAGGAAGGTGGTCACTCTTCACATGGCCGCGATTGGAGAAGGAGCGACGGGCGTTGTTGCCGAATGACCTTGGAAAGGGCTGAGGGATCCGAGTAGCATATTGGACCCGTCTACCGAGGGACAGAAGACCAGCAACTGGCATTCATCAGGTCGTGCGCAACAAGTCTGCTCCCAATTGGCAATCACATGGACAAGCAGCAGCTGTTCAAAATTATGGCCAAGTTACCGAGCGAGTCGGGTCGCCAAGCAAACAGAGCAAAAGCCGCTCATGCCGAAGCGGGAGCGGAGGAAGCCGCTGTACGCAAGGGCCACGTCTGGTCTGGGAAGAGTGTGAGAGAGTCTAGTTGTCGCAGGAATGATTGTTTCTATTGTCTAGTCATCAAATTGCTGTCGCTATTGACGTCTGCTATTGACTCGGACCAACAATCACGAGATTGTATTGTTGCAAGTCTGCTATTGTGCGAAAGCTGGGGCAGCTTGCCAAAGCACAACGCGTCTTCCCTCATTGCGACTTTTGCGACCAAAGACGCGGGGACCAGACCGACCATCACCATGACCACCGACCAACAAAGTAATGGCGACCTCGTCGTCGAACACCCCATCGCACCGGGAGATTCGTCGCCCAACGCCATCAAGCGAAAGCGCGCCGACTCGGACAAGACTCAACCACCACAATCACAACTACAGGCACAGCTGTTCCAAGACCTGTTGGAGCTTCTGAACACGTCCGTCGCGTCCGCTGCCCACCACCCTGGCTCTGTTATACTGACTTTGATGCTAGGAACGATCCCTCGCCCTCGGTCTTGCACCTGCCTCTGACCAACGCGTCGCGAATTTCCCAGTCCCAGACCAACGGCCATTCGGCCAAGCGCACAAAACTTGACAATGACGCCGAACATAGCACTATCGCTTCGCGCTTGCAGAACAATCTCTACTCAGACCTCGACGACTTTGAAGTAGACCTCGACCTTGCTCTCGACACCCTCATCGAGCCCCTCAAGGCCAAGGATCCATTGAAGACTGCACAACGCCTTGCCAACCAAGACCTTGCATCCATCCAGGCCCTCTCGAATTTCCGTACCCTCGTCAAAGACTGTCTGGACCGTGAGAAACCCAAGGATGAGAAGATATCTATCAAGAAAGAGGATGAAGATACCCTTACATCAAAGTCTACCAAGACGGTCTTGAGTCTGTACGGTAATGCTCCTCAACCGCGCCAACTCTTTTCAAGTCTGCCAAAACCAAACGCCTCTCTTCAAGGTCCCGGTCTTTCAGTCGAGGAACTCGGCCTTCCCACCATGCTCTCCGCCACCAAAGTAGTGCCCCTACCTCCTAGCGACGCCGTCTCAGTCAGGAAGGCCAACCCTACCTTCGCCGATGTCTTCCCCTCTCCTGCGACTCTGCCTCCTTTGAACCCTCCCAAGCCGACAAGACATACTTCATCCAAGTCTACTACAATCTCATGGTCTTTCGGCGAACTTCCAAAGGCTTCGCGAAAAGGTGGATACACATTACAACCCTTGACGGTAGGAACCTGGGTGGGCTACGGTGCCAACGAACTCAAGGAATCAGCCTCTGCCATCAAACGCAGGCGGAGAGAAAGCCTTTTGAATGGTCTAGAACCGCCGAAACCCACCGAAGAAGCAACTCCCGCCGACATAATCGCTCAGGAGACTGCCCTCTTCCGATCCGCTTACTCTGGTTTCGCCCCGACTCAGGACAACTCCAAAGCTTTGGTGGCCAAAGAGACAAAGGACATGGTCTGGTGGCACAGAATGGGCCAGAGGCGATTTGATGACCACTTTGTCCTCGATCCAGCTTTGCAAGAATCTCCTTTCCCAAGTGATCGCGAAGATTCGACTAAGCAAGCTTCCGCTGAGGATGCTCAAAACGTCTTGGGGGCCGACGATCTTGAAGCAATTCATAAGGCAATCGAAGAGTTTGACGCGGACTCCTTCAAGCCAAACAAACTCGAAGTCGTGTCCACTATCAATGAAGAAGAGCGCGAGGTCGATGAAATGCTTGTAGAAATCTCTAATCTCCTACAAGCCTTGTCATCACATCAACGGATCCGCAACTCTTACATCCCCACTGGATCGCGAAACCCAGCGAGCCCCAGTCCACTATTGAGCGCCATGGTCGGTACAGCAACTGCCCCGTCGGCTGAAGAGAACGAAACTTATAGAGCTCTGCGATCCCAACTGGCCCAGTTGATATCTAAGCTCCCACCTTATGCCGTTGCCAAACTTGAGGGTGAAAAGTTTGCAGACTTGGCTGTCAAGAAGAACATTGTCATCCAGGGCAAGGAGTACCGTGGAACCATGGAAGAGGATCAATTGACTCGCTTGATCCGCAGCTCGGCCATGCAAGCTGCCGCTGCTCAAAAACCGGATCCGACATCACAATACGGACGCACACCATCTGTCTCTAGCCGCTCGGCTCACACACCAGCGAACTACTACAACAACTCCAGGACTCCAGCTACAAACTATCGTGGTGCGGCACAGAACTACAACGCTCCTGCCACTGCCCCACGCGCGGGTGCTGGCTATCCTAACACTTACAACACTAGCAGTACTGGTCGCTCCACCTTCAGTACTCAATACTATGGCCAGCAACGACCGACGTACGCTTCGCAATATAGTGCTCAAACTCCTCAGCCCAACAACCCTGCTCGCCAAGGCTTCAATGTTCCTCAGACCGCCTTCGCTCCTCGTACAACTGCATCGACCTTTGCCAATGGTACTCCTACCGCGGCTTCGTACACACCACAAAACTATGGACAGGCGCGACCCACCTATGGTCCTGCCAGCACGCCTGTGGCAGCACATACACAGCAACCGTACTCAACTCGCCCGCAGGGCATCGCAGCTTCTCAACCGCAACCTTCGTCTGGTCGTGCAACACCGACCTTCGCCCAGCCTCCGAACCCAAACACTCCTTCAGCAGTAGGGCCATCTGGCTTCCATAGTACACTGACTGCTGAACAGCAGAGGTTGATGATGGAGAGACAGCGTGCAGCGTTGGCTATGCAACCACCGGCGCAGACAGCACCCATGGGAGGCAGTCCTGCAGCACCTCAAGCTGCCATGCAAGCTCCAGTTCAAAAGCCCAATGGATCGTCATAGAAGGATGATCGAGGGTTTCGACGAAGCTTTTAATCAGGCCCTGTCTCTGAGGCTGAGTTGAACGGTTGCTTGTTCGAACGTTATTTTCTTCACTATGCTTGTTGCTCTTAGCGCTTCTCGATAGATTGAATAGCAGAGCTGGCGAATCAAGAGCCGTGGAAGAAGTGGGGTATGAGAAGAATTGCATTTCTAAAACTTTGACTAATCTGTCTCTATATGCTCTATACAATACCATTCTTCCCTTCTAATACATTGTGCAAACGAGACTCGATGTGCCTGACGGATGTCAACGATGACCGATCCGTTCCTTTAGCCCACGGCTCAGGAACGCTTCGGCGATACCGGACGCTTCACTGCTGGTTAAGTAAGCAAGGTTTGTATAGCGGCCCCGCCATGTTGTTCAGCCACCTTGGTCTCCGGTCGATGGCTTTTTGCCAAAAGTTGGGGAAGTGGGGTAATTATGGCAGTCATGACGTGCCCTTGTGAGTTTTCCCCTCGGTTGGTGTGATTCTCCATTGCATGTTCTTGATTATCAAGCATTGGGTCACTTCTTGAGCAAGGACTTGCATGTTGATCAGTGAGCTGTTGACTGCGGGCATACTAACTTTGAGTGTTCCTGGATAGCCATGCCAGGTGCTTCTTGCCGAGCACGAAGCCTAGGGTTGGTTGAACTCTCAGAGTCAAATGTCTCAGATGGCTGATGGTATGGCTAGGTACGAGCTGCGGACTTACGGCAGATGGCTGGTACCCACGCGGGTGCCCTACGTGGGGTGCATGGTTCATCACTGCGGTGTGCCGTCTCTCTGTTGACAGTCAGGCTCTGCATGTGCATACATGCCCTCCCTCGTATAACACTCCGGATCTTGCGGCTACCTTTCTTCCTGACCGGATAATAGACCTTACCGGCGGGGTAGTAGTCTCATCGTGATTCGGACTATTGCTATCCCGCGATCAGATGGAGTATAAGTAGGTTGGCCATTGCCCAGATGTTGCCATGTAGGTGGTTCTTTCCTCATCTCGTTTCAATGCCTTCTATCCCTACCCTTATTGGCGCCTTCCTTGGTGCAGCTTCCTTGGCTGCTAGCGCTGCTTTGCCAGTTGCTCAACCTTTTGAACACTTCAAGGCTAAGAGACAATCTTCCAATGCCACCAGCAACAGTGATCTAGAAGTTGATCTTGGATATGAGGTCTATGAAGGTTACAAGAACCAGACTACGGGCATCAACATCTGGCGCGGGTATGTCGAGACCACCCTTCATGTCCGATCAATGCTAACCACTTATATCAAGTATTCGATTCGCTGCACCTCCCACTAGAAATCTACGTTTCCAAGCACCTCAGGTTCCGGCAGAGAACCGCAGTCAAGTTATCCAAGCCAATGCATTCGCACCTCAATGCCCTCAGAGCTCGCTCGCTCCAGGAGGCAAAGGCACACTCTCCACTGAGGACTGTCTTTTCCTAAACGTCTATGCTCCCGAGAATGCAACAAACCTTCCAGTGCTCGTTTGGATCCATGGTGGTGGCTATGGACTTGGTAATGGTCAGCAAGACTTGCAGGCTATCATCGAAACTAATAACAACTCGTTCATTGGTGTTGCTATCCAGTACCGTCTCGGTGCTTTCGGTTTCCTTTCCTCTGATGAGGTTGACCGCTTCGGTTCCGTCAATGCTGGTATCCTCGATCAAACTTTCGCTCTCAAGTGGGTCCAAGAATATATCTCATCTTTCGGAGGCGACCCTCGCTCTGTAAGCATTTCAGGCGAGTCAGCAGGTGGTGGTTCAGTCATGCTGCAAGCCATGGCTTATGGTGGTACTTTGGGTACCTCCTTGTTCAAGAACGCTATCGCCGCTTCTCCTTACTTGCCTATGCAATATGGATACAAGGACTGGGTGCCTTCGCAGTCTTACTACGCTTTCGCTGGTTTGGCTAACTGCATGCCTAACACTGCCTATGGATCTTCTGCTCGCACTATCTTCGAGTGTCTGGTCAACCAGGACACTGAGATTCTGCAGTACGCTAGCTTTAATGTTTCCAACTCTGGCACTTTCGGAACTTGGGGTTTCTTGCCTGTCACGGACGGTGTCTTCATTCAAGACGTGCCTAGCCAGCAACTCCTCGAAAAGAAGGTGAATGGACAGAATCTGCTTGTGGGTAACAACGCCAACGAAGGCCCTCTTTTCGTCCCTCAAGATATAGATACCGAGGCCGACCTTCTGGCTTGGCTCGAACTCACCTTCCCACTCTTCAGCAACGATGATATCGCCAGAATTCTACGCTACTGTAAGACACTTTCCTTCAATCCTAAGTCATCCTCATGAACAACTTCTAACAAAATCACAGACCCCAGTTCCAATGCCACAGACTCAGCATCCGCCGTCGACTTTGCAACCAACGGACTCACTGGACCCACCGCCGTCAACGAATCCACTGTAGCCACCGGCCAACAACAACGCGCCAACAACATCTACGCCGAAACCACCTTCGTCTGCCCCTCCTACTGGATGTCCGAAGCCTACACCGGCGACAAACAATCCTTCCGCTACCAATACTCCGTTCCCGCCGCCCAACACGGCGCAGACGTCGCCGGATACTTCGGTCCTGCATCACCCACCCAAGGCCCCTCTTTCGTCGCCGCCTTCATGTCCATCTGGGGTCAATTTGTCGTTAACTCCAACCCTTCCATACCCGCAAATATTGCAGGAGCTGGAGGTCAAGCTGCCGTCGATTTCCCGAGATTCAATGTTTGGAATCCTGTACAGGTTAATTTGAACCAGACTGGAGGGCAAGAACATTATGGACCTATTGGTGTGCAGAGTATCAATGCTACTGTTTATGTGGGTCCGGGGTTGGAGAATGAGTTTAGTGTTGTTAATGCTTATGATTGGGAGGGAGGTAGAGGGCAGAGGTGTGATTTCTGGAGGGCGGTTGCGAAGATCGTGCCTGAGTAGATGTTTCTCTGTTTCGGGTTCGGCCAGTGCACGAGGTTACTATCTCTTCCTCGTTGGAAAGCAAAGGCAGAGGAGAAGATTTAATGAATACATACCTAGTTTTTAATCGATCAGTGTTAAGTTCGTTTGAATATCTGTACCTTTGATGTCGTTTGATTTCTTTCGTCCGTCATTGAAGATCCCTTCTGGTACTTTTATAGATTTTGATCGTTCTTCAGTCATCTGAACCCTGAACTATTGTATCAACAGGCATGTCGTATCTTGCTTGGCAGCAGAGTGCCTCTACTGTACATCTCAGAAGGCTTTCTAATGACAAGACTATATCACACATCTTCCATGACATGAAAGGGTGTGTTTCACCGCAGGTAAGTGGAGTAACTTCTTTTCATGACGTTGTATGCAGTATAAGTATTTTGCTTTAATCGTTTCTTCGAGCATGGACCCAGATACAGAATGCTGGTGTTTCTACGCACAGTCTAGATTCGAAGTTTGGAAGAAGGAATTTTTGCATTTGAGAGCCACACCATCACTACATGAGTATGTAACATTCACAGCGTACTTTAGTTATATGACTGTACATCTTAGATTGCCTTTCGAAAAGGAACTGGGAGTGGTCGTCGACTTATTGTCGATTTCATGTCTGAGATGCTGGTTAAGGGTACAACCCTGCTCGTGTTAATTGTTTCCAGAAAAAAAAAGGAAACAAATGAACATCGAGAGAGGTAACCATACATCAAGGAGAGACGTAAAGAAGAAAACAGGTAGAAGGAAGAATCATTTCTCGCATTTCCATCATGACATCAAAAACAAATCTAAACTTTTCAGAAGGCTTCTTTTTGCAGTTATGTGTGTTTTTAATGCCATAGAATAAATATTCTACTCATTGTAGCCAAGAGCAGAAAGTTCCTTACGAACACCCTCTTCGGTAGAAATCTTAGATACCTGTGTATTCTCCAACTTCTCACCACCAGCCTGGCGCATTTTCAAATCGTCAATGGCACGCAACTTCTTCAACAGAGCGCGAACTTTCTTGTCTTGACTGGACTCAACAACAGGGCTGCTGACGGTGACTTCAGGGGCAGGGGTAGGTGCCGGTGCCTGTTTGGCGGGTGTGGCAGGAGCTTCGCCGCGGTGAGATTGGTTGCGTGCGGGACCTTGTTGCCCAGACTTTGATCTACTGCGTTCTCTGCGTTGTTGGCCGTCGCCGTTGGCTTCGGGGGCGAGACCGGAGGCTTTGGCTTCGGCTTCCTTGGCTTTCTTTGCTTCTCTCTTTTTCTTGTTTTTGAGAGCGGCTTTGCTGAGGTTTTCGTCGCCGTCGGCGCCGGCGAGACTTACACCGCCACCGGGAGCGGCTCCTGCGGCAGCAGAGTCGGTGGGTTCGGCGCCGGGGACCTCGCGTCTTCTAGGGCGGGATCCGAAGCCGTTAGCTCCGATGTTAGCGGAGGAGATGCCTTGGTTGATGAAGGCAGCACCGCCTTCGTCTTCGCGCTTGAAGTGTAGGGGGGTGGAGGATCCACGAGCACCGGGGGGTCTGTAAGCACCGACGGGCTTGGAGGGAGCCTTCTTGGTGGCGAGGTGGGCGGCAGCAGACTCGTGGGGAGCAGGGACGTTTGCGAGAGGGTTGCCGAGGGGGTGCTTCTCGATGGACTCGGGACGCCAGGTGACGTGGTAAAGCTCGTTCATCTCCTCGTTGTAGAGGAACGAACCAGAGACGTGCCACATGCGGATACCGTTGTCAACACGCAGACGAGGGCTGGTGGTGGCGGTCAAAATGTGCTGGCCATCAGGAGACCACTCGCAGATACTGGCGTTGCTGGCCTCGATGGTCGAGACCTTTTGGTAGTTCTTCTCCATGTCGTAGATGTCCATGGTACCAGCCAAGTTGCCGAAACCAGCGACAATGACGAAGCGACCATGAGGAGAGAAAATAATGGTGTTGCGAGGACCAAGGTTGAAGCTGTGCTGGGCGACAGCACGCTGGTTGAAGATGGTGGTCTTGGCGGGCATGTAGCCGTAGACGACACCGAACTCCTTGGAGTTGGGCGACCAGGAGACATCGTGAATCGGGCCGTCCTTGTCCAGGGTGATGCGCGAGTCGAATGCGCCGCTGGAGCTGAGAATGTACATGTTGGTCTCGCCGTAGTAACTCTTGTTGGTCTTGTCGACATCGGTCTGGGCCAGGACGATCAAACTGGTGCCCTCGTTGTTCCACTTGAGCTGGACCTTGTCGGCCTTGAAGAAGGTCTTCTGGGAGACGGGAGAGGTGAAGTGGGGGACGTTGAAGACCTTGACCTGGGCAGGCATGCCCTTGCGCTCAGGGACAAAGACGGCAATGTTTGCATTGCGACCCTTGGACAGAGCAAAGTCCTGGACACCCTCAACACGCAGCTTGTTGTGGACGGTGGCCAGATCCGAGGTCTTGTAGAAGTGGACCTCGTTGGTGACGGAGCGAGCACAGAATTCCTCGTCCAGAGTGTATTGCAAGTTCCAGCCGGTCTGGTTCTTTTGCACGAACTGTCCAACGACTTGACGGTCGGCGTCCTCGTCAACAGTGCGCCAGACTTTGAGGTTCTTGACGGCATCACCGTTCTCGTCCTTGGTGGGTCTCTGCCAGGTAATGATGTAGGTACCGAGGGGAGAGAAGCCCAGCTCGAAGACGTTCTGGGTGGGAAGGGTCGCGACCGTGTGGCCTTGTGCTGCGTCGACAACGGTCACCCTAAGGGATGTGTCAGCGTGAGGATGACAATTGGGCGAGGGAAGAGACTCACTGGTCAGGAGAGGCCCAGGCAAAGAAGCGACCGTCAGGCGAGTAGACACAGCAGCGGAGGTTGCCCTCTGGCCGGGTGAAGCCTGGGAGTGCTTCATACGAAGGCGCGGCGTTGAAGAGGCCGACACCCTTAGCCGTGCGATCTGGTACATATCAGCCCTGTCTTCTGTCTGTTTGCTACGTGGCGAGGGTGCGTACATGCGAGTTGGGTAGGTTGAGCCATGGTACTAATCAAAGCCACGGGCTGCAATAAGTTCAATCGTGAAAGGCTGTGGGCGCGGATGCGGTAGGCAGGCAAAAGATCCGAGTTGCGTGGGCTAAGATGAACCAAATCACCTCAGAGTGTAATAGTAGACGGCAACACTGACTCCAGCTGTTATGTGATACTCGGGAAGCGTAACAAGGGAACGACTGGAATATTGTGATTGGAATTGTGACGTTCGCGCACCCACCTGCCAAGCACCACCGAAACATTCTGACTACTTCCACCGTCGTTGAAAGAACAGAGTCATGTGCAGTCTTCCCTCACTGTTCCGGCCAGAGGGACGTGTTTGTGAACCTTCATGAAAATATTTTGCGCCATCGTAATCCAGTCTGTACCATCAACCAAGCCTGCACTATATAAAACTCCATCACTGAGTCCAGAAGTCGTTCAATCGCAAGCACGTGTGAACCGTGCGTCAAGCGCCCAGACTTCTCCCGAAGCTGGTGATTCGTTGCTGCCACGGTTGCGCGCTCCTTCCTGCGTCGCACAGCTTGAGAGTCGTTCCATCCACGAAACCCCCTACGCTTCTCACCGTATCATCGTCTATCCAACTCAAACCCATCGCCATCGCCGCAGCTTCAAGCGCAGCATCCAGGTTTGGCACGACCTTTTTTCTCACTTTCTGTTGGTTCAGTTGCACAAGGGTTCCCTTAGTTGTTCTCGCCGGGCGCTTCCCTTTCAAGCCTCTCTACACCACTCGTCTAGAGTGTCCTATACTCGCTGCACCCTGCCCACAGCCTATCGCCAAATCTTCGCAGCACCAGCTCCCCAGATACCAGCTATTGTCAACTTTGACTAGCCGACATCTCTTCCGTGCACACTCATCACCCGCACTCACCAGCACTACCACCTTCCGCTTTCTCTACCAGTACCACCACCTTGCACGATCCCCATCTCGATCGCAATCCGTCCCGTCCATCCCGATCCCGTTTCCCTTGGACTTCAGCACACTCCCCCAAGTGTACGTAAAAGACGCGAATAGAAGGACCTATACACAAGATTCTCGCACAATCAATCACTCCCAGTAGCGTGACTATTGTTCTGCGCGCCTGATTCTCAGCAAAATGTCGACCTCACCAGTTCCCGCGACTGCGCCTTCGCAAAAGCGCCCTCTCGAGGAGCCCTCATCGCCCAACGGCCCTACCGATCAGCCCGATGCCAAAAGACCTGCTCTTGACAAGGTCAAGGACGAAGAATCAGTCAACGACGCTGCTCCTGCATCGCCTACTGCTCCTGAAGTCAAGTCCGAAGTCGAGTCATCTGCTCCCGCTGCAGCCACTGTGGACGCAGTAAAAACCGAGGATCATGACGAATCTCACGGAGACACAGTCGTGCTTGATGCTCCTCCCGCTGGAATGCCTTCGGCCACCCAAGTTCTGGAGACACAGCCTGTTCAGTCCACTGCCGCTAACGGCGCATCCGCTGGAGGTCAAGACCAGTACTCAGCACAGCAACAAGACGAGAGCAACTGGCTGCACATCAGAGCTATCATCTCGAGTGCTGAAGCTGCCACAGTCATTGGAAAGGGTGGAGAGAACGTAACACAGATCCGCCGCATGAGTGGAGCTAAATGCACCGTCAGTGACTACTCGCGCGGCGCTGTTGAGCGCGTTTTGACCGTGAGCGGTCTTGTCGATGCTGTCGCAAAGGTATTGTTTGAATCACACTGTATTCTCTGGTCGTGACTAACAAACTGCTAGGCCTTTGGTCTTATCATCCGCACATTGAACAACGAGCCCCTCGAAGCCCCTTCAACTCCTCAATCGAAGACCTACCCTCTGCGTCTACTGATCCCCCACATCTTGATCGGCTCCATCATCGGCAAAGGAGGTGTCAGAATTCGTGAAATCCAAGAAGCCTCAGGCGCTCGTTTGAACGCATCCGATTCTTGCCTGCCTCTGTCCACCGAACGTTCGCTTGTGGTCTTGGGCGTAGCAGATGCTGTTCACATCGCAACATACTACGTCGGCAGTACTCTTGTCGAGCAGCTGACTGAGCGCTTCGGAGGCCCTGCAGCCTCAGCCTATGCTACACGCAGCGGCGCTCCTGCAGGTGTTGTGCCTGGAGGCATGCAGGTGGTTCCTTACGTTCCTCAGCCTGCCGGTGGACAATGGGGACCCCCAGATCACTTCCGCCGCCAGCCTCCTACACAGCGCGGCCCTCCTCCTGCTGGCTATGGTATGCAACAACAGCACCCTTACAGCGGCGCACCCACACCTGTGCATCCTCAAGCACCCGTCCACTACCCTGCTGCATCGCCCAGACAGCAGTACGTCGGCGCAGGCCCTCATGCTCCCGCCCCTCACGCAGCTGCATACCCTGCTCAGCCCGCCGCGGCTGCAGCAACTGCCGCGCACGCCGGTCCTCCTCAGCAGCCCATGCAAGGCATGGTGCCCGGCCAGCCTCTGACTCAGCAGATCTTCATCCCCAACGACATGGTCGGCGCTATCATCGGAAAGGGCGGTGCCAAGATTAACGAGATACGCCAGCTCAGTGGAAGTGTTATCAAGATCAACGAACCTCAGGACAACAGCAACGAGCGTCTCGTCACCATCACTGGAACTCAAGAGTGCAACCAAATGGCGCTCTTCATGCTCTACTCTCGTCTCGGTTAGTAATGTGAATTATCGCGGAAATATCGTAATAAGAAACTAATCCATCGAACAGGCCAGGTCCAGGCAGGTCAGAAGTAAACGCGAAACTTAACGAAAATTCCGGCGAAATGACAACCAGGCCGCATCCGTCAGTGGAGCGGGATTGGCATGAAAAAGTGGACGATAGGACCCAAAAGGGAGGAGACTTGGAATGTATTTTTAGTAGAGGCACGCTCTTGGCCAGAATCGGAGTGCCGGGAAAGGGAGAAGCAGGTACGACACATTCCAATGCAACGACCCATTGTTCACCTAGCACCCGGGTTTCCAACATCGCACGGTGATTTGTGATAGGACGCCAGTAATACAAGATTTTGATCACGACTGATGACGGTGATGGTGAAGAACGAGTTTGCATTTATTGACAGAAAACAAGCAGAACATGACATTGGAACATGATTACAGGATATCATTCCTCTTCGAGCAGACGCTCCTGGCGCAACGCCGGCCAGACATCCAAGACGCCTTCCAAGAATTTCCGCTTTCAGACAAATGAGCAAACATGGATGTGGTGAACAAAGCACACAACGCATGCGACAGTAAGTCATGAGCACCGATCGTGATTGATTTAAAAGTCTTTCACGTGCGGGAGATCTGCCTGATCGTTTGCTCAACATCATACTCCTGATTTCACAGCGTGTTTCGGGTTCGCTGGCGTTGGTTGGCACTCGGGACTACACACTCGTTTGTTTTACTTCAATTTCTCGACCAACTCAACTGTCCACTTTGCAGAGGTCTCCTACATATTCTCAAGTCTTTGGACGCTTGAAGAACACACTCGTAATCAACATCGATAATCAGTCAGACATAACTCAAGAGTAATGACGACAACCGGGTCCAACACTGCAGCCACCATGGCAGACACACCTCTGCGCGGGACTGGAGTAAGATATGCGCCCACACCTCTCCACCCTACATCACGCGGCAACATTCGAACGAACTTTAAGAATTTCCACGAGGTCGCATCCATTGTGGTCGGTGGACAGCATGCACCAGACTCAGCAGCACGTGGTCAAGGGCAAACAACCTATACCATCCACAAAGATCTCTTGACAGCCGAGTCGCCTTTCTTCTCGGCTGCCCTCAATGGTGCCTTTGCTGAAGGCCTCGATCAAACTGTGCATTTGCCCGAGGAGAAGCCAGAGATCTTCGAGTGGTTCTTGTGGTGGCTGTACACGGGTTCACTCACCTCACCCACATCGACAAACTGCGAGATCGAACCAAGACGTCACAGGCTGCGTGCTTTAGATGCTATGCCTGGGTTTCCGGGTCATCAGGGACTGCCACAGCATGTAACGCATACAGATGGAGATCTGCGCAACTCACAAGGCTCGCCCAAGTACTTCCTACTACTGGACCTGTACGCTCTGTCGGACAAGCTCATGACAACTACACTCTGCAACCACATCGTCGACACAATAGCACGTTTATCTGAGAGCACAAACTCGGTTCCCACACCATCAGACACATGGATTCTCTACGACAACATCCGTGATAATGCCCCGATGCGCAAACTGATACTCGATCTCTTCGCCTACAAGAAAACGGACAAGTTGCTCGAGAGCCACAAAGACGAGTGGCACCCACGCTTCCTCAGAGAGCTGATTGTCAAGCTCAAGCGACCCGGACTCGAGTCACTCGACAGACACTCGTTGACACCATGGCGACCCATCAGCTGGCAAAAGAGCAAGGCTTGCGAGGCTTGCAGGGAGTTACTCACACCTGGGATCAGCAGTGAGAAGTGTGATATCTGTGAAAGAGCTTTCTGTTGCGGATGTGCGAGTGCAGGTAGAACGCCTGGGCTGGGAGGAGATGTGGGAGCTTGTAAGCCATGGTTGAAGGGTATGTGTTCGAGGTACCATGAGCATGCACCTGGCGAGGATGAGGCAAAGAGATGCAGCAGGTAGTGGGATTGAAGGATAACCAATCTTGATAAAGATTATGCTGGGGCAGAAGAATGATGAACAGGAGTGGAGAGGAGACACTCGAGGATATGCCCTCTCAGAAATTTGCTGATGCGAGAATATGCAATCTGAAAAGATAGCTTGAATGTAGCTGGACCATACTATATCAACAATAGTTTAATATCTAATCTCGAAACACGATTGTTCCGAAACCCCGTGGAGACCCTGAGTGTCATCAAATGTCAAAAAGGCGGGCCGAAAGTGTGGGGGAGACGCAATTGACGCAGCAATTGACGCAGTCACAGGTGGGGGGCACCTTCATTAGATATCCAACCCTACTTTCCAAACATGGTGCACAACATAGATACAGCGGCAGCATCGCCTTCACTGAAATTGACCAGTGCCGGGGCTCCAAGTCCCCTACGCTCTCCACTCGGCAGGAGAGACAGTAGAGACATGGCATCGTCGCACCGCCAATCGTTCAGCGACCGCGGTATTCCAAACTCCCCACGCCAGCGCAATCCCTCGCTATCGCAGCAGGCTATCCAGGACTTGATCAACAACCCTCCCGTTGGTCGTAAGGATGACGCCATCCCCAAGTTTGCTGGACGCGACTGGCGCAGCATTACTCTTGAGGAGATCTTGGTGCCTGACGAGGTTCGCTTTGTCGAGGTCGACAGCACCATTGAGGCTGCTACCAAGGTACTATACCACATCTGCATCTTGATCAAAGCTCTATCTGACCTTTATTTAGCTCTTGATCGAGTCTGGATCGCCCAATGTCATTCTCATTCGTGAATCTTCGTCGACCCGCAAGGCCATTGGCCAATTCGACTACGACGACCTCAACGCCTACCTCCTTCTCGTCACCGGTCTCGCTCGCCCCCAAGACTCTGACTTTGATCAAGTCGATAAGATCGTCTCTCGTGCACGCACAAACCAGCCTGTAGAGCTTGGCCACGTCAAGAACCTACTCGGCCGTAAAGAGACACCTGCCTTCTGTGACGCGGACGCCACATTAGCCCGCGCAGTCGAGATATTCGGTGGTGGCTGCCACCGCATCATCGTACGCGCACCTGGCTCAGAAGATGTAGTGGGAATCTTGAGTCAATTGAGACTTGTGCGATTCCTGTGGGAGAACCGAGCTAGCTTCCAGCCTGTCGAGCAGCTACACAACCGCTCGTTGAAGGAGCTCGATCTGGGAAGTCACTCGGTCATCTCTATCAATGGCGATCGTCCACTCAAGGATGCCCTAAACCTCATGCACAGCGAGGGTATCACTTCGCTGCCTGTGCTTGACAATCACAAGAACGTCATTGGCAACATTTCTCACGTCGACATCAAGCTTCTGACCAATACCTCGGCCCTCCCTCTCCTCGACTCCTCTTGCATCCACTTCATCACCGTCATTCTGTCAGAGCGTGGTATGAACGATGGCCAGGACTCTTACCCCGTGTTTCACGTCAACCCCACCAGCACCCTCGCTCACACCGTCGCAAAACTCGTCGCAACCCGTTCCCACCGCATGTGGATCGTCGACGCTCCTTCGCCCACTTCTTCCATCCCTCCTTCTCCACACCTTGGTCCTTCAGTCACGGCTCCTCCTCCTGTGCTCTCACAGCTCTCATCTGCTACCGCAGGCCCACCATACACACCAGCTACACCCAACGTGTCCGTATCCGCGTCATCACTACCAGGTGCCACTCTTGGAGGCCACTTGAACGGTGTGGTCAGTTTGACAGACTTGCTCAACCTTTTCGCTCGCATGTCTGGACTTAGCCCCTTGGATCCGGACGAGACTAGACGTCGACGTCGCAGGAGCAGCAGTCACTCTTCAATGCAAGCTAGTGTTGATAGCTTCAGAAGCAGTGTTGATATTGGCGGTACTGGCAGTCAACGCAGATGAGTTTGCACGACTCTGTAAACTCACTCCACTCGTTTTTCCTTTTCTACTTTTCTTTTATATCTTTCATGGTGTACGCAGCGGTGGCGTTCTTCTATTCTTGGTGGATTTTTTAGGGTGGCATGCGGTGATGCTCTTTCTTTCGCGATGGAAGCATGGATTTCTTTTTTGATTATAGTCTTGAGAGGTTTTTGGTAAGGGGAACAAACTTAACAATAGAAATTGCATGAACCAAACACTTCTTTTTCTTCCCCTAGTCCCTTGAGTTCTGTCCATTACCTTCGGTCTATTACCTAGGTACGGTGCGCCTATGCTTAAACACATGCCTCCACAACACGAACTATGCCAACAAGGGCGATGCTGATTTTTACTGCCAGAATGAGGAGCTGATTGATAATGTTTGTCCCTCATTTATTCAACAGATGGATATCGGGAAGAATCAATCTCATTTTTTGAATTCCCATTTTCGCAGGTCGAAGCAGTGCACAGCGTATGTCAAGGTTCATACTGCCAACAGTTTCGAATCGGATGTATTATAAACCAAAGAGGTAGATACTTAACCGTACCCATCAGATGGAAAACCCGCAGCGACAACATGCCCTTGAACGTGAAATTCAAAAACTTTGACAGTGTTGCGGTAAATCGAGCAAAGACCCTTGAAAGTTTATCTCTCAACAGGTCTCATTTTGAGAAAAGTCTACATTGCTACATGGACTTACTAAGGCCTACTAGGGAGCTGGGCGACACACCTAGCTCTTTCGGCGCATACGACCATCAAGAATGTATGGGACTCCTTCTAAAGCTAACAAGATTTGTGACAGGCTTACTGCAATGCTTAAGAATGACGACGAGGAACTCAAGAGCCGCAGACCGAATGACTGGCGCGACCTCCAGCTGGTCTGGACTGAGGTATATATTCGCGAGCACTAGGCGGAGCTTGCAGAGATTAGAATGAAGCCGAGCTGACAGAGGAAGAGGAAGTAGATGACGAAGTCGCCGAGGGTGAGCTGGGACAGCAGACATACTCAGACGAAGCCGAGAAGGGGACGAAGTCGACAAGAGCCAAGACGGAGACGGAAGTTCCTGATGAGATTGTCAAGACTGAGGTCGAGGCGGATGTCAAGCAAGAGGCCGTTCTGTCTCCAACTACGCTTGCTACGTTGGTCGAGCAGGCCGGCGTGGACTACAATGCCAAAGCTCGCACTGTATCAAGGCTCTAGAGGCAGAGAAAATAACGCAACCTAACACCAGAGGTGATACGAACGTATCCAGTAAAAAGTTAGTGCGTATTCTCACACCTAAAATCGCATGCGTAATTAACGGCACGGTGCCTTGTCGAGACTTCACAAGATCCAAAGCCTGTCAGTAGAACATTTCGAGGTCTTCAAATGCTACGTCCGTAACATTGAGAACTAGAACTGTTGACCTTTGGTTGCAGACACCTGGGATATGGTCTTGACAGAAGCGAGAGCGAGGCAAACAGCCATCATGCCGTGTTTGTATCTTCCGGATCTGATGTTCGCGTGGCGGCATTCGCGGCTGTCCAGTTTCAAATCATTCAGATCCTGCTGTCGTTCGACCGTCGACTGAATTAGAATTGAAGCAGACAGTGCGTTGCTGATCATGGATATGTTTTTTTTTCTGCTGCTGTGAGCCAGTCTCAATGATACCTTAGTCGGTCGAATTGAAGAATGGTGAAACAAGATACATCTATGACAGACATTGACGACAGACTCTGGCTTTGGCTAGAGGCTTCGCTCGCCAAAGCAGTATGTCCGTGTCTCCACTAGGTCGTGGTATGGATGTGGCTTGTCTTCGTTTGGGACAAAGACGCGAGTGAAAACATTTGCTAGAGACGGGATCGAATAGGGCAAGGGCAAGATCGATATACCCTTTCTACCGCAACTATCGGTGAGAAGTCTAGATGGCCAGAGCTTTACGAGAGCAGAAGTCGGGAGAGCGGAATGGCGGGAGGTGCATGGATCCAGCACCTACCTAAGCGGATCATCGCGAACCTGATACGTGGGGTGATGGCCGGCGCCCAATCGAGCAGGTCTGTAGGTATTGGCGAGACCTAGAAGTGCAAAGAAGCGCGATGCAAAGTGATTCAGGAACTTCAACCGACCAATAGATTAATTCGGCCGAGTGATCAGAAATGCAGACTCCGCAGATGAAGGTCGAGGTCTAGTAAGACATGAGAGATTTGACGCCGAGTCGGTATGCTCGTCCAAGACGGATAGAGATTCGACTGTTCTATTGGCCTCCAGACTTGACAGGTCTTGTGATAGTAAAGATTCCGACAGACCCGTATACTGAGTCCACTGTCTATGTCGCCATGTGTCGGCCTCGTGCTCGGTCGTCGGCGGGTGAAGCCTTCCTCATACAGCCGCTCTATTGTTTCGGGTGATTCGAAAATAGTACGCGATTTCTCTTAACTCTAAGCTGTACCGTCAGCATTTCCTTCGAACTTTGTTATGGAGAGCGATGAGGGCATGTTTCAATCTGATCCGAGGATGCTCTCAGATTTGGGATTCTGTGTTTCGAAACCAATGCCAAGCCACGACTTTGGGAGGCCAGCGTTTCGGACAAGCACGCCTCCAACGTTCTTCCTCCCTCATCTGGCGGATAAACAGACACCGAGCACAGCTGCAGAGACTCAATGTATACTCTACCTAGCCGTGGGCTCTCTCCGTGAGATACATCATGCTGAATTCTCTGGGATTGGACCGGCTGTTCGTATATCGTGTAGGAGATCGATGCATCCATAGTAAGCAAAGAAGCCCCTGATCTGCAAGACGACTCGCTTGACCCGGAAAGGGTCTCTCGGGTCCACATACCAAATCGACAGACCTCGTGGTTGGCTTCCGAAGTGAATCAAGCGCTTCGCGAACAAGACCTGAATAAGCACTGCCACAATAGTAGTGTCTCAATTGAGCGAGTTGATAATTAAGATGAAATCACTACTGGATCGAAGAGGCTGGGAAGCGCTCGACTCAGAGGCGCTCGAGCTTGGACCAGAACAGTGGGCGTCTCGCTCGGTGCAGCCGTGAACAGATCGCAGCTGCCTCTTTACGTTTTGCAAAAACGTTGACGGAGATGCATGCCTGTTGAACTCTTGTTCTGACCACATACGGTGTATACAGGCAAGAGAACATAGCAAGATATGCGCGACGAAGACCATCGTCTACAGATCTACCGGCAGTCGATATACAATCATTCGCCAGCGACGCAAATAGCAGCGGATGATTTGCCCTAGTCCAGAATGCTGTCTCCCGGAATTAACAGTAAACAGGGCATCATAATTTCTCTTGATTGAAGGACTTCCAGACAGAGACATGCGGACTATGGGACGAACGGATCCGGCTGAGTCTGAAACAAATCGCATCAGTATCCACGAGGAAGACCTTCTCCGGTGAACGATCTCCCGCTTCTTCGACAACTCCACATGAAACGCCGGCTGCAGCCTGCCCCGTATTCTATGACTTGGTACCTGCATTAGACTGGACCTTGGTGGCGGTCATGCTCGGTTTATGGCTTACTTGGTTGACTACTGATGGCCAAACATGCGACAGCAGCGCATCGCGCTCGTGCCATGTCACACTGACTCTACATCTGATATTCCATGCTACCCAGTAGATTGAAGAGGCGAAATGTCTATAAGGTATGGACATGTCCCTCCAACACTGACTGTTTCTGCTCATTCAGTCTTCCTTCTTTTCGTATCCAACCCATTCTTTCTTTGTTGGAGAGTCAGAGTCGTTCGTTTTCTCTACTCCCTTGTCTTTTCCACTACATACCACGGCAGCTTCCTGTCAATCTTATTATTTCCCTCTATAATCGTTAGACCAAAGCTATGCAGCTCACATCCGCCACTCTCCTTGTGGCCGGCCTTGCCGTCCAGCAGGCCTCTGCTACTTTCCCCTGGTTGATTGATGCCGGTAAATTCAGCACTTGCAGCAACACCGACACTACATGTTCGACCGAGCAGCACAAGGGCTACGACTGGACCGGCCTCAACATTGGCACCCCCGTCACTAGCTACGGCGCCAACACCTTCTCTGGTGGCTGGACTTGCAACAGCATCAAGTCAAAGCGTGATGAGCTGACCAAGCGCACCTTCAACTCAAAGTGCGTCTCTGGTAAGCTTCCCTCAAGAGGCTCTTCTGGCTTCTCATCCAACAACGGCGCTGGTAGCCTTTCTATTGGATGCAGCGGCGAGAAGAACAAGTTCTCTATCTCCGAGATGCATATCTCCTCCACCTACAACACCAACGTTGACTGCCACTACAACATGCCTGACGGCTCTGTCTGCAAGCACAGCGTTCCTTGCAACGCTGGTGGTTCCGTCGTCAAGAACACCCAGTGTGGTGGTGCCATTTCGGTCTCCTTCTCTCACGGCAAGCCCAGCTCTGGCAACTCAAACAAGGGTGATTGCAACCTCAACATCCACTCCGTTGGCTTCGCTTGCGGCTCTGGCTCGTCTTCCACTACTGGTGTTTCTCTTCCCTCTTCGATCGCCACTCCATTGTCTTCGGCCGTCTACGTTTCTTCTGAATTCGTGTCTTTCAGCACTGCCTCGCCCGAGACCACATCTTCTGAGCTGAGCCCAGAGACCACTTCCGCCGAGTTGCCTTCCACCACCCCTTCATCTGCCAACACTGTCATCGTCTCGAGCGGTGAAATCGTGGTCCCTGGTACCTCGGTTCCTTTCCCCACTGGTGCCCAGAACCAGACTACTGCTCAGCCTACTGTTGATAGCAGTGCCGTCTATGTTCCCACCAGCTCGGAAGTTTCTCCTGCTCAGTCTTCGGCCTCTTCAACTATTGTTTCTTCAGTTGGCACTGGTATCTACCCATCGATTCCCGTTGGCACTGGATCATCTCCTTCTAGCAGCGCCGTTGTCCCCGTCGGTACTGGATCTTCTCCTTCGAGCAGCGTTGTCGTTCCCGTTGGCACCGGCTCTTTCCCCTCTGCCAGCACTGGCGTCTACGCTAACAGCACCATTGTCTCGTCTGCCACCACCTCATCTGCTAGCAGCCCCATCCCTTCGGCCGATTGCCCAGGAACTGTCCCCTCATGCCTTAACACATACCTCCACAACACCAACTGCTCCAGCAACGCCGATGCCGACTGCTACTGCAAGGATGAGGACTTCATCAACAGTGTCTACCAGTGCATTGATGCTTACGGTGGTTCCGATGAGAACGTTTCTCAGGCTATGTCCTACATGGTCGGCATCTGCGCCAAGGCCATTCCCTCCAACCCTGCCATCATCACTGCTGTCCCTTCGACCATCGACATCCAGCCTACCTCATCGACTGTCAACGCTGTCACCGGCTCCCTGAGCTCTGCTGTTCCCGTTGCCTCCTCGGATGTTCCTGCCGGTTCTTTGACCTCAGATGTTCCTGCCAGCTCTGCCACTGACTCGATCGTTTACGTTACCGACGTCGTCAAGAGCACCTTGACAACATGTCCGATTGGAGCGACAATTTCGACTGCTGGCTCCACAACAGTCCTGACTGCACCTTCTGTTATCGCTACTGAGATCACCACCGAGTCGACCATCACTGCCTCGATCATCTCTTCTATCACTGGTGCTCTTCCTTCTGGCGAGTCTGCTTACGAGACCTCGCCCGTCGAGACTTCAGCTGGCCAGGCCTCTCCTTCCGAGACCGCCCCTGTCGAGACGTCATCCGCATCTGTTCACGTCCAGGTTCCCGTAACTGTTACCTTGTTCAGCACTCAGATTGCCACCATCACCTCGTGTGCCCCTGAAGTTACAAACTGCCCTGCTCGCGAGTCGACAACTCTCGTCCCCACTGCCAGCTCTGTCAGCAGCATCTGGATCCCTGTCACCTCTGCTCAAGAGACTTCTCCCTCAGAGACCTCCCCTGTCGAGACTTCTCCCGCTGAGAGCGTCCCTGCTGCTTCCTCGGGTGTTTACTCTGGTATTGTCTCCACTGCTGTCCAGGTTCCTACCGGCTCCAGCCCGGCCTCCTCCGCACAAGAGACTTCGCCCGTCCAGAACACCTCCGCCCAAGAGTCTTCCCCTGTCGAGACTGCTCCTGCAGTTTCTTCCAGTGTCTCTTCCGGTGTCGTCTCATCCGCTGCTGAGCTCCCCTCACCCTCAAGCCCTGCATCTTCTGCCGCTTTCGAGACCTCGCCTGCCGAGACCACCCCTGCAGTTTCCAGCGCTCCTTCGGTTCCCAAGACTGTTACTCTCTTCAGCACCAAGATCGATACCATCACTAGCTGCGCTGAGGATGTTACAAACTGCCCGGC
Organism: Aureobasidium sp. EXF-3400; assembly: GCA_024195585.1. Classification (NCBI taxonomy): domain Eukaryota; kingdom Fungi; phylum Ascomycota; class Dothideomycetes; order Dothideales; family Saccotheciaceae; genus Aureobasidium; species Aureobasidium sp. EXF-3400. Next base: position 121,796 of record SWBL01000108.1, read on the forward strand.
CATCACCAAGACCTCTTTGATCGCAACTGGTGTCACTACCGCACCCTCTGCCTACGAGACTGGTGCTGTTCCCGCTTCCTCCGCACCCGCTGTCCCTGAGGTTCAGAGCACTGTTATCATCACCGATGTTGTCAAGACTACCATCACCACATGTCCGATCGGAGCCACAATTTCGACTGCCGGATCTACCACCGTTTTGACCGCTCCTAGCGTTATCACTTCTCAGATCACCATCAAGAGCACTATCTCGACTACTGTCCCTGCCCAGACCCAGACTGTTGTCTCGCCCGAGTCTTCTTCGGCTGATGCTGTTATGCCCTCGTCCGTCACCAGCGCTCCTGCAGTTCCCGCAGCTCCCAAGACTTTGACCATCTACTCTTCGGTCGTGGCTACCATCACCTCATGTGCTGCCGACGTTACCAACTGCCCCGCATCTTCCACAGTCATATCGACTTCTTTCTACGCCGTCGGTACCACCGTCTCAGAGGCTTCCAGCGTTCCTGCTATCACTGGCTCTGAGATTGCACCTGCCACCACTGCGCCTGCAGTTGTTCCCAGCACTCCCGTCCAGCCCATGACTACTATCACCTACTCTTCTGAGCTTGTCGTTCCTGCCACCTACACTGCTGGTGAATCTCAGGGCGCCACCATCCCCAACTCGAAGACCACCTCGACCATCCACAGAACTCTTACCGTTCCTCAGGTCCAGTTCATCACTGCAACTGTCAGCGGCAAGCCTACTGTCGGTCTCACTTACCCCTCGGCTGTCCCTGCCACCACCACCCCTGAGGCCGTCCCTACCAGCCCTATTGCCGATGCTGCCACCCCCGCTGTTTCTGCACCTGCAGTTTCTGCCGCCAGCTCTGGCTTCGCTCCCAAGTCTTCCACTCTGGCCAGCACCTACAACGTCCCTGCTAAGCCGACCGGTAGCCCTATCTCCTACACCGGAGCTGGCACCAAGGTCAGCGGCTCTTTCGCCGCCTTTGCCCTTGCCGCCGTCGCTGCAATCTTTGTTCTGTAAATTCTAGAGCATTTTGCATAAACTTGTACAAAAAATGATTTCCTTTCTCAAAGAGTTCAGAGAAGCAAAAGATGTAAGGAGGATGTAATGGATGGAGTAGCCCGAAAAAACGCGCTTAATCGTCTCCGGTCTGGTATTGAAGAATGAAATGTATAGCGTTTGTTTTTAGCTCTCACGCTCTGTTTCATAAGCAGAAGACGTTTCCCTTTTCTTTTCACGACTTTCCTTAAACAGTACGCCTAGATAGCGGCATTTATTTCCTATTATCAAAACAAGTCAACAATCTGACATTTTCAAAGAAATTTCAAGTGCAGCGCGTGTGAGGATATTGCTTTAGAAAAGAGTTTTGATTGTTGGGTGTTCAAGAGGACAATATTGACGGAACATGAAGCGAGACTCCGAATTACTTTTGATCTAGCTGCTGAACACTGCTTGATAGAAAGCGAAGTCTGGTTCGTACCTTTTCAAAAGGTAAACGTCCATCGTTATATCATGTCTCCATTATCCGGATTCATCGAGCCTATCTTTCCCTCCCCGATATCTGGTGTGATTTTGAGTTCCCTCTTTCCCCCAGCAAACTCGCTTTTCTCGATTGCATTCTCATCTTACTGCCTCAAGAGCGACGGAAGCGTGGCAAAGCATGCCTTCCCATATCGATCGCAAACCATCTCTTGATCTCTCTCAAACAAACGCCAGCAGCGATATACTTCCAGCTCTGCAATTCTCCCACCTTTCTGTCTCCATCTGATGGCTCGTTCATACCAACGGCGAGACAAGCAAGTGCTCTGGGCAGAGCTTCCTCATTGCGGTCGTTTTCGTCGTAGTCACCGTCGATGATGCGAGAGATGGTGAACGTGAGGACTTCCTCAAGCTGTTTGCGCATGGCTTGAGTGAGTTCACGGACGCGTTTCGATTGCTTGCCGCCGTCACGGCCGAGGATGGTGCCGGAGAAGATTTCGGTCTCCGTCAGAGGATGACGAGGGGACGAAGCAAATTGATAGAGTGATTGGAGCAAGGTCTGCTCGTATCTGTGGAACAGTCAGTGACTTTGAGCGATGTGATCGAGCGGTCGAACTCACCCGTATTTGATCTGTCTAGCCAGATCCAGGTGGTGCTCCCACTGAATGATCTCTGTGTGCTGCTGGATGTAAGTCCAGAGAGTTGGGAGCACAGAATCTTCTTGATCAGGAGACACTCTGCTAGCATTCTGCAGGTCTCTCAAGAACATGTGCTCATCAATGGCACGGTAAAGGTGACCAAGCGCCTTCTCACTGCGATAATAGCGGACTGCGCGGATGTTATCCAGATCGCCCATGGGATCGCTCTCATCTTCTTCCTCGTTCTGAACCGCATCTTCCAAGCTTGTGAGTCCACAGGACTCAATGATAACACGGGGACTATGAGCCATGAAATCGGGCTTTGCAGACTGAGCCTTTGGAGCCAAATCAATGCTCACCTAAAACAGTTAGCCTATGAATCATACCATTTATACACCCATGTACCGTCGTTCTCAACTCCGCGCTCTCCGCAGTAGTAGACAGCAACATGACACCAAAGAAATGTACGCCCATCTCGAGAACGACCTTCGCGACAATCTTCAACGAGCACATGGGGAAAAAAGTCAAACTTACCGCTATACCAGTCTTTGAAAAGTCGACAGCTGTTGATGCCATGCCTGCAAGCTTGATGCAGTCGGGGTCGAATACGCCGTATGGCCTCTGGTCGGCCAGCTGTACGTGGCGGCTACATATCTGACCCAATTGATCGGTCTCCATGAACTGGATAAAGAAAGAGCTCATATCGGTGATAGTGACCTCGTGCTCAAGCTCCATACCGGGAACGCGAGGGTAGTCAGCTGGGGGAGCAATATCTCTTTGAGGCATCAGAGTGGGCTCAAAGATAACATTGTAGAGATCTCCATCCAGATCACCACCACTCAACTGACCTGGAGTAAAGGCTCGATTAGCATGTCCTCAAAGCTTTAGATTCAGGAATCTCGGATTGACTTACTGGGTAGATCACGGTTGCCGTGCTGACTGAAGACAACGCAATTACGAAGGTGACTGAGGGGAGAGTCGTCGGGCACGTCGATGGCCTCCACCGTTCTGATATCGCCTGGATGAAGTGCCGGAGAGCGTGTGATGATGACTTTACCTCCTGTGAGGACTTTCCTGGGCTCATCCAAGGCACTCTGAGTGACAACGTAGATCTGGCCTTCTTTCAGATACCCGGTCTCGTCCATAATACCAAAGAGAGTTATGCCGTTCTCGACAGGTATACGACCCCTATATTTGATCTCGCGCAACTTTGTGATCACAGCCATCTCAACAACCCCACGGAGGAATGTGTCGTCGTGGTACTCAAAACCAATATCGGACAGCATCTTCAGGAGACCTGGTAGTCGTGCGGCTTTGCTAGTTTGTGTTTCGTTGAGGAGGAGAGAGGCGTTGAAAGTATTCGTAGTCATCATCCGCAGCCTCTCCACCGCTCTGTCTTGTAGTGTCATGAAAGATTCGAGAGGAACATCCAGATCTTCAAGGATCTTAATGAACTGACGATTGAGTACCATTGGGTATGGTCGCCATGCCGCACCGCAGACCTCGAGTGTGATCGAGCTCGAGCCCGTAAATTTTTCCATGGAAGGCCGAATATTGAACTGATCCTCGACAAGGCGGGAATCCAAAGATACCACCCCTTTTGCACCAGCGAATCTGATCTGAAGAATGACGGGCTTGAGAGTGCGCCTCGATCCATACACACGCCAAACTTTTTGAAGCAGACCAAAAAAATTGTACCGCAACCATCGCTGAAGCATCGACCGTTGCGTTCGACGTCCCGAAGCCTGATCTGTATATCAGCTTCCACTTCCACAGTTCCGGTGGTATCAGAGAAGGCTTGTCCGATACGGGCTGCACATTTTGCTGGGATACGTATGTGTCCGAAGTCCCCCAAGTTTTTGATGAGCTCTGGAGCGGATAGAATTCTTCCTGAGAGTTCAAAAGGCGCCATGAACCAGCAAGTCTGTGAGCGAAGACTTGAATGCGAGAACCCCAAGAATGAGAAGCTTTTCCCTGCGATGTGATATCCCGACTCTATGAACGTCTTGAAACGAACATAAACACCTTTTTGTTCGGAATGAGCATCATAACATACAGGTTCGCCATTTTCGTCTGTGAAGGTGACTCGTAGGAAGCAATCGGAGTGATCTTTGCAATGTCTTAGCACGCGATTGCTGACTTCAGGTTCTGGTCCTTCGAGATAGACGCGGGTGGGCGTAACAGTAAGCTTGTGTACAAGGACGATATGGGCATGGCGGTTGAGGAGCTCATGTGGACTCTGAGCCCTGGAAACGTCATACTCCTGCGCGTAATCAAGTAGGTTATTGGCCATAGTCTGTAGAGAATAGTCTTCCGGCTCTGAGTGAGGTCCAAGTGCTTGCAGACTTCGATACAAGCGCCTCAAGGATTCAACGATGACGGTTTCATCGTGATTGGCCATCAACAAAGAAATTGTCGGAAGAATATCGAGGACTTGGTCGGGTGAGAGCACGCCGTTCCTGGCCAACCGAAGCAGCTGGAATTTGACATCGAAGGGCAAAGGCTTATGGGGGAGTACAGCCACAAGACGCGTATCCAGCGTCGCGAAAGAAGATGCAAGGCTGACAGATGGAAACACAGTAGGGGTTGGGCGATTTGCGGCTGATGTGATGTGACGATTCTGCTTCAAGAGATTGTAGACTTCAGTCAGGTGATCGTAGTCGGCAAGCTGTACCTGGTATACAAAGCAAGTGTTGACAATATCAGCATGAGCTTTGTTGATGCTTGTGACTCGCACCTTCTTCTGTGACAGTTGACCGACCCCATGCGTGTCCAGAACGTTGAAATTTGCGAATGCTCTCACAACGTTTGCCGAAGGTTTGCAATAAAACCTAGGAGATGCTTGCAGAGTGAAGGTGATGGTCGGACATTTGTAGTCTCCAATCGTTGCTGTGTCGACATCGAAATTCTTGATATCGACGCGATATGCAGATTCGCTGTCAAGACCGTCGTCGCTGTCATAGAGAAGAGCCAAGCGACGGTGACCGAACCGGATCTCACCACGTTGTGAGTCGACATAGTGAGGCACGAAGGCAAGCTCGCCGTTGATGAATGACCACACTCCACAGCGCAGATGAGAGATATCGAAGCTGAAGCTCGCGCTGGATCGATTGGTAGGATGACTCTGCGCAGATGCGACCGATTGCGTGGCTGTGAACTCGAGACTACGCAGGACGAAGTCATCCGGCTTGTTTCTGGACTCGGCGCAGTTGATGTCCATGTTGTTCATTCTGAGCTGAACTCGCGGTCTTCGCTGACCATTAGACTTTCCATACTGGGCAAGGAAGCGCCTACCTGCATCGGCATCCAGAAAGATGAGTTTGGCACAGGCCTTGTTGCCAAACTTCTCGCAGATGAAATTGGTGATGCCAAATTCGGCGAGAGGTCCATTGAAGAATCTTTTGAGGTCGCGCTCTGTGCAGTGCGGAGGTATGCGGTTGATGAAGACCTCCATGGTGAAGGCTGTGCTGGGGTTTGTAGGAAATGCGCACCTCGACGACTGATGACTACAAAGAAGGAACTGATGAGTGATCAGGTTGGGGTGCAGACAGGAAGGAGTGATGAAAGAAGTTGTTTTGCTTGGGAAAAAAGCATTTAGTGAGACGGAAGAAAGTTTGGCAATTGCTGGTGGCAGTCAAGGTGAGTGAAATACGTTCAGAGCAACAGACGTCAAACGACCTTATCAGTTCAGTTCACTTTGGATATGCAGTCTGCCATTGCATGCGCCAGCGGCACAGCTTGTCTAAAGATGCTGTGTAACATTGTAATGACGACAATGCAATTCACACGAAATTGACAAGTCCGATACAGTGTCAGTCCTAGATTATGCCTGGTTCCGCGACGATGACCTGTTTAGATGCATGATACGAGGTGATTGCAGTAGACAAAGTGAAGTCAGAATGCCTCCACACGATGGGATGAGCACCAACGGAGCTTGCCGATCAGAATGCGTGTCACTTTCGCGTCTCCACTTATGCATTCTCCCGCCAACCCTTGCATCGCGCTTCTTGGAGCATCATACGAATCTGCAGGCTGGAGATCTTGTATAAACAGGACATGATAACAAATGTGGCGGAGAGTAGTTGCTTCACGTTGGCCTCACGAAGTCTGAAGCAGTGTTATTGCCTGATGCTTACACTCTAGTCCACTGTTTGCCGCTGTAGGAGCCAAGTGCATATGTCTAGGCTAAGAACTTCACCACAATTCGCTCGAATCGAACAAAGCCTAGGCCATCGTATTGAGACGAGAGATTTGGCTTCTAACGTCCGCGGCTTTAGGACTCTGGAGACCTCAAAAGCCTTGAGCATTCAGGTACATGATACTTGTGGGGTAACGTCTGCCTACATACTACATACAGAGGCTCCTGCAGTAATGCATGACTTGGAGACAACAATCGCAGTAGGTTCTGTTCAAGATGGCTTCGCAAGTCAACAACACCGAGTCATCTATTGACACATCACGACTCGCCGTCGAAGACAACGTGACGGAGAAAGCCCAATCACGGAAGTCTTCGTCTCAAGATCAGGATCCATCAGAAAGTACTGAGAAGTCGGAAGAAGACGAAGAGAAAGGAGGATTAGGAGTCTATTTTGTGAGCGGACCAGAAGACCAAATTTCCTGCAACGGACTAATCATGTCTGCCATCCATAGCGGATCTTTCGATATGGTGACCACCTCGACTATGTTCTATACACTATTGGAATCCTAGGTGCAATCGTGGTCGGTGCCGCTCTACCACTGATGACTCTGGTCTTTGGGTCGTCCACCAGTTCCTTTAATGATTACGCAGTCGGTCAAGGCAACTCAAGCCAATTCAGAAACAGTATCAACCACTTGGTGCTCTACTTTGTCTATCTATTCATCGGCCGCTTCGTCATTGGCTATGTCGCAACCCTCTGCATTTGTATTGCCGCTGCCAGGACCACCAACGCATTGAGGAAAGCTTTCCTAGAGAGCTTGCTCCGAAAAGAAATATCCCATTTTGACTTGCAAGGCAACGGATCAGCTGCGACACAAGTCACCACTAACGGTCATCGTGTCAACCAAGGCATTGCGGAAAAGTTGTTTTCTCTCGTCATGGGCATCTCACTGTTCTTCTCGTCATACATCGTTGCGCTTGCCGTACAGTGGAAACTTGCTCTTATCACGATGAGTATAGTTCCAGCGATTGTGCTGATTGTAGGAGGATGTATCGGTCTAGATGCGCCTATCGAAGCCCGGATCACGCGTATCTATTCCCGCGCCGCAACTCTGGCTCAAGACGCTATCGGCTCGGTCAAGACCATTCACGCATTTGGAGCACAAGAGAAGATTGTTAGATGGTATGACGAATATCTTCAGACAGCACACAACGAAGGAAAGAAGAAGTCCCTGATATATGGAGTCTTGTTCTGCGGGCAGACTTTCCTGGTCATGTCGGGCACCTCGCTTGCATTCTGGCAAGGGTTTCGAATGTTTCGCAGTGGCGAGATTGAGAACGTTGGCACAGTTCTTACGGTCATCTTGAGCGTTACACTTGGAGCGACTTCTGTGCTGCTCATCATGCCGCAGATACAAGCTATCACCAATGCCTCATCAGCTGCCGCGGAGTTGTTCGCCATCATCGACAAGCCGTCTATGCTTGATCCTCTTTCCCCGGAAGGCAGAACGCCGGACACTTGTGTTGGTGATATCGAGATTCGCAATCTGACTTTCTCATACCCTTCGCGGCCGACAGCGCCTGTGCTTCAGGATCTCAGCTTACGCATACCTGCTGGTAAGACTACTGCTCTTGTTGGACCCAGTGGATGCGGCAAATCAACTCTCGTCGGCCTATTGGAAAAATGGTACCAACCGACATCAGGACAAATTCTGCTGGATGGTCATGATCTCAGCACATTCAACACGAATTGGCTACGTAATCACATCAGACTGGTCCAGCAAGAGCCAACTCTATTCCAGGGTACAGTGACTTCTAACGTTGCGAAAGGCCTGGTGGGAGAGCAATTAAAACTCAGTGAAGAGCAGCAAATGCAGCTCATTCGAAAAGCTTGTATAGCAGCAGATGCCCACAGTTTCATCGAGAAATTTCCCGAAGGCTACAATACACAGCTTGGAGAGCGAGCAAGTATGCTCTCCGGTGGACAGCGGCAACGAATCTCCATCGCGAGAAGCATAGTGGCCGACCCCAAGATTTTGCTGTTTGATGAAGCAACAAGTGCGCTGGATCCACGTGCGGAAAAAGTCGTTCAGACCGCACTCAATCGCGTTTCGGTGAACAAGACTACCCTGATCATCGCGCACAAGCTCGCAACCGTCATGGCAGCTGACAACATTGCCGTCATGACCAACGGGAGGGTGGTTGAACAAGGTACACACAGCGAGCTTCTTGAGCGCGATGGTCTATATGCCGCTATGGTTCGCGCACAAGACCTGGGAGCTGAAGCTACAGAAAAGGGGTCAAGCGATCTACAACCGAAACCAGAGGAGATCGATAATACCGAGAAGCCAAAACTCGCGATCGATGCATCCTCGGCCGAGAAAGCTGTAGCTGAGTCGAGCAAAGGACGTTCCGAAGCAGACAAGCTTGTCGCCGGCACTCTCAACTTCTCATTGATCAAATGCATTTTCATCATGCTCAAAGAGCACCCAGATCTATACCCATGGTACATCCTCATCACCCTAGTCTATCTGACAGTCGGCGGTACCCAACCAGCCCAAGCAATCATCTTCTCTCGCCTCATCCGAGTCTTCACACTCGAAGGTCCGGGAGGCAAACGACAAGCCGACTTCTTCGCCCTAATGTTCTTCGTCTTAGCACTCGTAAATCTCGTCGGTTACTTTCTCATTGGCGTTGCTTACAACACACTCGGTCAAACACTTACTCATCGTTACCGGCGCGAGATGGTCGAACGAATTATTCATTTCGATCAAGATTTCTTTGATCGACCGGAGAATTCTTCTGGGGCGTTGACTGCAAAGTTATCTTCTGTTCCCTCTGCTGTGCAAGAACTGATGTCTGCAAACCTTGGCCTGATGTTGAATGTTATTGTTAACATTATAGCTACTAGTGTGGTAGCCATTGCTTTTGGTTGGAAGTTAGGTCTTACACTTGTGTTTGCTGGCCTTACTGTTATTGTTGCTGGAGGTTACATACGCATCAGACTGGATCAGAAACTGGAAGCTTCGACAGAAGAGCAGTTCGCAAGCAGTGCTGGCTTGGCCTCTGAAGCTGTTTCTTCGATCCGAACTGTCAGCTTTCTTGCACTCGAAAGATCTGTGATGCGCGAGTATAGTGAGACTCTTGATGGTATCGTCAACAAAGTCATTCGAAGTCTGGTAAGTAATGTCCAGAAAACCATGACATCCTCTCACTAATACTTCTCAGATGATCACCCTAATCCCCTACGCACTATCCCAATCCGCAGATTTTCTAGTCATGGCCCTCGGCTTCTGGTACGGCTCAAGACTAATCACTCAAGGAGAATACACCACAACCCAATTCTTCGTAATCTTCCTCTGCGTTATCTTTGGCGGCCAAGGAGCTGCTCAATTCTTCGGCTACACGACTTCAATCACAAAAGCACGGGGTGGTGTAAATTATATCCTCTGGCTCCGCACCATCAAGCCACAAATCTGTGAGACTGATGCCAACAAAGACGAAGCACCACAAGGAGATACTATCAGTCTGGAACTGGAAAATATCGACTTTGGGTATAAGCAACGTGGTGTGGCGAAAGTGTTGAGTGATATTTCGATGAAGATCGAAGCGGGAACATATGTCGCTTTCGTTGGTCCTTCGGGTTGTGGAAAAAGCACCATCATAGCTCTTCTCGAGCGCTTCTACGATCCAACAGCTGGTCGGATCACCATGAATGGCGATGACATCTCACTCATGTCTCCGAAACAATACAGAAACTGTATGTCACTGGTGCAACAGGAACCCCCATTATACATTGGCTCTGTACGGCAGAATATCACGATTGGACTGGACTACGAACCGTCAGATGCGGAGATATTCGAGGCTTGTCGACAAGCAAATGCTTTGGAGTTTGTTACTTCGTTACCTGAGGGTCTTGCAACACCCTGCGGCTCTCGTGGTCTACAGTTCTCAGGGGGTCAGCGTCAACGCATTGCTGTTGCTCGAGCACTGATTCGGAAACCGTCGTTACTGCTTCTCGATGAAGCGACGTCTGCACTTGATACACAGAGCGAGCAAGTTGTGCAGAAAGCGCTGGATCAAGCAGCTGCTGGGAGGACGACTATTGCTGTTGCTCACCGTCTAAGCACCATTAGACATGCTGATGTCATATTTGTGATCGAGAATGGTAAGATTGAAGAGACTGGTACTCATAAAGAGCTACAAAGAATGAGGGGAAAGTACCATGCTATGTGTCTGGCCCAGACCTTGGACCAAGCTTGAGTATCGCGGTCACATGCGCTTCAACCTTCGCAGAATTCGTTTCATCCCTTGTTTTCCAGCCTCATGCGTCTCGATTGACCATAAGGGCTTTTGGTGGCTGGCCAGTCTATTCTCCATCTCATCGAGTTCTTCTCTAGCATCGATTTTTGTAGTTTCAGCCAAATTAGAGCGAAGAGTAGAGGTGAGACACAGATAATCGCCACGTTGACAGGCCATCGTATGGTGATCACGAACTTCACTCCGCCAGTGCCTGATGTTTGCCAGGCAAGGGATTACAACTTCCTATGTCAATTTATACCACGGTTGACTGGTTAACGTCAACTGGGTGTCATTTTGCACTGAGTCGAGTGCTTGATAGAAGCAGATTCGTGGCATCAACGAAACATCAGGCCATGAAGTCAAGCGAGCCAGAGGTGTAATAGCTGCTAGGGTCCTGAGGGCGTCTGACAAGAGACCAGGTGGCCGAACGTGAGGCCAATCTTCGACTTCAGGGTTAACAGCTTGAATGTCCAAATCGCGCAGGTTGGGCAGTCTGAGGTTGATCAAGTCGACAAGGATCCTCATATCTTTGGCAGACAAATCTTTGCGCCCATCAGTGATTGTCAAGTCGTGGTACAGTGCGGAAGTCATGGGCAAGACGTTCTCCAGATATGTGTGAAGTAGCGTTGGACCTTCCTAAGTATCTGGGTTCCATCCGGAGATATATTCCAGGTCTGCGTACGAGTATATGGTCGGGGTTGCTTCTATGTAAAGAAACCTGTTGGCTCTGGCAAGCGGCGATAGATCGCTGTAGTCGATAAGGCTGACTGAGGATTCGATGCGTGTGTGTGGACCGTCGGCCGTGGGCTCGTCAATGGTAGGCAGAGACCCCACAACGCGAGACCAGCTATAATTGCCCGATGCATCCACAGTGCACACGCGGCGGAATTCCTCTCTGATGGGATCGACGAGCAGTGCGATGTAGATGATTTCCCTGATCTCGGCTGGCATGCCCATTAAGCTTGCCCTCGGATAGATGAATGTGGTAATGGGTGAGGGAGAAGTCATATTGCGCGAATGTGTGTGGCTCCGATTTGAAAGAATGGGTTAGTTGATGTTGATGTTGTTCCGACAGCTGTAAAGACGCTCTGGGTGGCGTATTCGAATATATATTTGCAGAGCAATTGGAGAAGCCGCAGAACGCGAGGAAGCCCCACTGTGAGGAAGGTGCAAAGTGAGGAAACTGCAGACAAGTCATGCAAGTAATGCACAATCAGCATGTCAATGAACAACCAAATAAAGATAATCGAGAAGGTCTGAGATGATTGTGATCTTTTATACTGCCGGTACGATTTCCTCGATCGGACTGACTGGATGTTATCCTAAACGATGCATTCACTATCGCACTCCTATCGCCTTCATAGTCAGTATTGAGCCAGATCAGCTGAACAAGCTGGCGTGGCTCTGACAGCGCGACGTAACCCGAATTGATAGGCATCATGTACCCAGCAGAAAACCCTTCAGAGAATCAATGATATACCCGATTGTATGGAAAAATCGTAGGACATCGAGCATACCATGAGATTCTCCCTACTACTTCAAGGGAATTGATTGCTGTTTTCTTTTGTGGCCAGAAGCTTTCTTCTCCCAAATCAATCTTCCATAGAACAGATCAGACCTCCAATGTCTACATCCCGAGACAGCAGTGTCTGGAGAGGGAGCTTCGCGTGGAGTGGTGATCACTAGCAGTTGACACAGAGTGCCAGCATTCCAGAGAGCGGGTCTCGCGTATCCTCGGAAGACTTGGCCCAACTGTACTAGGACCAAGTCTTCATCCTTGCAGTCGTAGTCAGCATCAGAGTTGCTGGCGCAGCTGGTGTTGGGTAAGCACGTGTTGACACATGCGGAAACTATGCTTCAGCAACCAGCCGAAGGCACAGAGCTCGTACGGGGGGATAACCACAAGCTCATCACGGAAACCAAACACTTCAATCTTCGCAGTGTAGAGCTCCCAGTTGAATCGAATTAGTATCAGAGATGTGTCGACTCGAGAGAGGAGCTGGACACTCTCAATGTGAAAACCACAAGTGAAGTCCAACGTCAAAGTCAAGTGATCCCGTTTTCGCTTGTGGTATCTGTACTTTTTGGCATACATACCCACCACAACATAGCTCCATTGGACGGAGGGAAACTACATCGCTCGCAATTCCTGTGAATCTTGACATCCGACAAAACAGGCATGTGAGATCTCCAATCAATTTCGTCCCTGACCCAAGCATATCTTCTTAGCGCCGTCTTCCAAAAGGCATTCTTGGGACCAAGATTCGAATCATTGGCAGAGCGGCGTCGCTGTCGCTGACGAGCTCTTGCCGCCTCCAGTGCTAGAGCCTGGTTCTTGGGATCTCTGTACCATTCGAGCCATTCCTTTCGCTTTCGCTGTGTGTATTGCTTACGGAATTCCTGATCTGTGTAGATCCTGAATTGCCGGCCGAGTTCATACTTAAGCTGAGGTTCTCCGCTTCGAGTCGGTGCAAGAAAATTAGTATGGCTGGAAAAGAGACGCGAGATTGGCGAGGCCATGATCGAGGGCCTGTGTGCCTTGAGAATGAACATCGTGACCGCCTTGGAAGGAAGAGTGGGAAGCAGAAGCGGCTTGGACAAAAAGCAAGTAGAGGAAGATGAATGTGATGTCGTGTTGGCAAGTTAGCATAAAGTAGGCAAGAGGTCTATAGATGTTATATAGGTCCGTGCACACTGCGCGCTGAAATAGAGTGGAAGGCAGTCACGGCGGCAGATATCGAAAGAGAAGCATTACCTAGGATACGACCTGAGGAGGCTACTGTGAGAGAAACACTGGTATCCTTGGATTTTATCTCTTGTCTATGGTCTGAATCATGTTGAATGCATAAAGCACTTCTCCCAATCATATTTCTTTAGGCTTCTCTAGACTCACAAGAGCAACCCACATCTTTGAACAACCGCGAACCCAAAAACAGCAATTTCCCAAAAAAGAACTCGATTGCACCAATTACAAAATGATTTTATCTAGACGTGTAACCCGATCTACACAATTATTGCGGGGCGGGGACGCCGTGGGTGTGGCCCTGAGGTGCGGTGCCAGCAGTGAGACCAGCAGGAGCGTCACCAGGGTAGCCGTGGCTGACCGAGGCACCGCTGTTCTCAATGACATTGTCACCCTTCTTCTCCCATGCAGCGGGCTTGACCCACTGCGAGTCTTGCCAGGGGCCGGCGTCGGACAGCTCACAGCCGCCCTGGCACTGGCAGGAACCACCGAACTGCTTGGGCAGGTTCTCCTTAGGGATCTGAGCGAGCAATTCCTTCTCGTAACCGCTACCGAGAACGTGGATCTTTGCGACGGTGACGGGGTCGAGGAACTTCTTGACCATGCTGAAGACAGACGAGAAGCCCCAGGGAGCGTTGATCAGGTACAGCTTGCCCATGCGCTCGGGGTAGTAGTTTTGCGAGATGGCAGATGCCTTTTGCACGTATCCGTAAACGCTGCTAACGTTGCTGAGACCGACGCCCTTAAGATCCATGATGGTGCACGAGGTTTCGAGGAGGTGGCCAGACTTGCGCGAGCAGGCGGGCAGACGGGGGTCGGCAACCTTCTCGTACTCGACAACCAGGTTCTGCAACATACGGTCCTCGGAGGTGATCTTGTACATGGCGGTGAGGTTGATCTTGCCGAGCTGCTCGATGTAAAGGGGGCGGCCGTCCTGTGTTGTGGTCAGTTTGTGATGGGTCAATGGATACGTTTTTGAAGCTTGCGCACCTTGTCGGTCTTGTGGTAGTACTGAGGGTAGTACTTGAAGACCTCGGTCTTCTCCTTGTACTCGAAGGTCTGCAACAAGTGGTCGACACCGCCACCGAACTCCTTTCTCCACTTCTCGCAGTCGACGAACCTGTAGATTATGTGTTAGCTCTGGCCAACCCGATTGCTCTTGAGTGAACATACATTTGCTTAGCATGCTCAACGTTGAACTTTCTGGCGCGGAGGAAACGGAGCATGGTCAAGGTATCGAGGCGCTCGTGGAAGCCCGACTGCTCGAGGGAAGCGCGGAGCTGGTGAACTTGAGCATCCTGCTCGGGTGTGGTGTGGCCGGGATGTCCGCTCTGGTTGGTGTTGGAGACGGTGGGGAAGTCGTAGTGATCGTACTTGGGGTCCTGAGTGACTGCGGCCATTGTGAAGTGTGTCGCTGTTGTTGGCTATGTGTAAAAAGGGGTGACTGTGGTCAAGCTGTAATGGCAACAAAGGAGTGTCTAGAAGTATTGCCGAGGGTTCTGGTTAGGATGGTATGGCAGAAGGGCGGGGATAGGGTGAAGAAAGTCGGTGTCGGGAGAAAGGTGGATTTCCTATTGTGTTTGTAGGGGCTGGCTGTCCTCAAGTCGGAGTCGAAACGCCGCCCCTCATTCGCAAGCCATGCCCAAATGACGTTGACGCGCATCAAATTTCCAGGCCCTGCAATCACAAAACTGCTCTACCTCGAACATGTACACCCATCACACATATACACACGTAACCGATATATATAAAAGAGGCACAAGCTTTTCTTCAAAGATTTACTATAACCAATGTTACTTGCTACCGATGGGACTGCTAGCCAACCTGCCTTTGCCCTTGTCGTTTTCCAGCAACAGCGCCTCGTTTTGTACCTCAGCTCCAGCCATTGTGTCGAAGTCATCGTCCGTGAAACCGCTGTAGCCCGAAAGCATCGAGCTGCTGCGTCCTCTGACTTGAGTCGCTCCACCGTTGCTTAGGCCTCCGAATCCTTGTCCAAACCCACCGCCAAACATGCTAAAATCGAATGCGGCGGGTTGGCGATTGGGGGGTCCGTTGGTACCGGGGAGATTGCCTTCAGGGGTGGGAGGTCCAGAGAGAGTCTGTTGCTGATGTGCGACAACGTTGGTGAGGTATTCCATGTGACTGAACGCCTCGTTGGCCCGGAGGGTGTTGTCTTCAGCATCCTTGTTGCTTTGCTGGGTCCAGTACAAGATATTGGCTTCCTGACGCTGATACTCGGAGATTCTGTTGGCTCGCTCCTGGTCGTGCTTTTGTCTGGCGCTCATGTCGGCTCTCTTCTGGTTGGTCAGGCGGTCGAGTTGCTCCGTCAGCTTTCCCTTGCGGGTGCTGAGTCGCTCACGCTTCTGAGCAGCTGAAGTCAACTCAGACGTGACTTGCGAGATTTCACGCTGAGCTTGAGATTTGGCAGCTTCGAGGTCAGCCATGGCAGCAGACTTCTTGTCACAGGCAGCTTGCCAAGCACGTTTCTTCTCGTTGTACTCGCGAAGTTCGGCTTGAGGAATCTCGCCCAGGGCATCGGTCTCGTCCTTCAAAGCAGCGGTCGCTTCGTTTGCTTGGCGCAGGTGCTGGGTCAACTGGAGGATTCTCTGTCGCTGGCGTTCATCCTGGCCTCCGCTAGAGGCAACCTTGGCATTGAGCTGATCAATTTCCTTGCGTACAGCAGAAGCGGCGTTCTTATGATCACGACGCGCACGCTTGAGCTTGTTCCTGGCATCTTCACGCTTCATCTCGGCGGCGGCAATAGATTGCTTCAAGGTTGAGACTGGCGAAAGTGGACGGAGAGATTGCGGTTGAGGAGGTGCGGCAACAATCGAAGTCTGTTCAGACGTACTAGGGGCGGGGAGAGTAACAAGGCCGGTGCTACACAAAACGCTCTGGTCGGACATGCTGACCAGCTCACAGCTGTAGTTAGTCAAAGGAGTCAAACCGAGTATCTCACCATGCCACACTGTATCCGACCCTTCTCCTTCCTCACTGATCTTGGTCGACCCCCAATCTGCGCCATTCATGCGGACAAAGAAGGGCTTCGACTTGTCTATACCCGCACTAACGGGATGACTCGGATCGGGCTTCGATCTGGAAGCGTTGGAGAAGGACGGGAGGTGGGCACGGAACAAGATATCGGCAGGACGAATGTCGACAATAGAAATGCGGTCCTCGGTAGAAATGCGTGGGAGGAGTTGGTTGTCGTTGGTCGGATCGTGAGCAGTAGCTTCTGCTTGGTCTTCTGAAGCTTGTTTCTGTTCCATCTCTTTCAAGAATGTTACTTTTGTACTGGCTATAGCTGCCCATAGCGGTTGACGACTGCGTACTGCTGTCGCATGCTTTTTCTTTTTCTTGACTGTTGAAACACGTTGGTTGCCGTCGCGCATCGTTGAAGCCGGTGCCAGAGGTCGGCCGTCCGAGCCCAGGCCGCCGGCAGGTTCCTGACCTGAATCGCCAGGACTCGTCGACGACTTGGCTCCGTCTCCATACGATGCTGCTTCCGGATCTTGCTTCTTGCTCGCACTGCCACGGGATTGGTTCGAATACCCAGACAAGGAACGACGACCAAGAGTTAATATGCCTTGAGCCAGAATATGACAACCGAGCAGAGCACGGTACCAACCATAGGCGACGTAAGGTGAAGATGAGAAGTCGGCCGAGGGGATGGGATTCCAATGTTGGCCAATACCAAGATTCTGCAACAACGAACGCAGTTGTTCCAAGCCCATGAGATGAATTTTGTTATAACGAAGGAAATGAGATATGCAGACGAGGACACTGCAAGCAGCCACACTCTGACCTGAGCGGTCTGACGCTGCGGTAGCGCCGCTCAGAGAAATAGCTATGACGGCCTGGCCCAAGTCCAGGTATATGTTTTGTAAGAATAGACCGCTGCACAGATAGACTACCGTCATGACCGCGTCTGTGAAGAGGATTGTAAAGAGCGAGGGTCCACCGGTAGACGTGGCATGGAACCAGTCGACGAAAGCAGGCATTGCGTTCCATGAGCTCAACGAGACACCGGCGGTAGGAGGGACAAATGTAAGCGATGCGAAGAGACTATGAATGAGCATGACGAGTGCCGGGGGGAGCGACATGAGCAGGATCAAAATGGCAATTGCATCTGACAGCGGACACGCGCTGAGGATGGTCATAGCCATAGAGAAACTACTGGCGGCCGAACGACCCGCAAGCTTGGAGGTATTGACGGCGGAGCTGTAGGCGGGAGCATCGGACACGCGACGAGAGGACTCGGAGGAGGCGGCTGTAACGGGCGGGGTGCTAGTAGCTGGGGCCATGTCGTCGTCGGGCAGCGATGCGGGCGAGTCGTCGGCGATGTCGGGGTCATTTAGGCCTTCGGAAGCGGCAGCAGGGAGCGAGTGGTTTGCCTGACCATTGGTGGTCGGGAGGTGGTTGTTGGACCGCTGCTTGGTGAGGCGCTTGCCAGGGGCAGGTTTGGCCAAACCGCTCTCATGACGGTGCTGATTTGCGGTATTCTTTTGCTTGGCCTTTGGCGGCATCAGCGCGCCGCCAGCGTGTGGTTTTCTCGTGCAACAGAGCCCGGCGATTGGGTCGCGGGGCTGCAGGGACGAGAACGGGGTGGGAGAGGTGTCGGTATAGAAAGAGGGTGGTGGCGGGGAGAAAATGCTATGTCAAAAGATGGGCGGCTTCTTAGGGGAACAAACGGGCTCGCGATGCGTAAGAGCCACCGAGCCAGCCGCTATGAAAAGTCCGCTATGCTACCGACACCATCCAATGTGTCATGTGACGTGCTCGTTTTCTCGAAACAGGCCTTCTGTCTTGGTCCCTTGTTTTCTCTGACTACTAGGTTGCCTTTAGATTCAGAGCTAAGCTTGTGGACACTCTATTGGCTTTGTTGCGGTAAGAGCTTGTTCTCGATGCTCACCCAACTTCGTACCTTTCGTAGCATCTTCCCTGCTTCCCCTCACTCCCGCATGCTCACCGTATCGCTATCTGCATGTCTTGACACATCTTGGGCCAGCTCGTGTGACCGAATAAAGCACGAGCTAAAGGCACGCAGCAAGAACCATGCAGAACTGCTGCATGCACATCCCTGAAAGTCTGCACGACTCTTTGACTCTTCGAATCATGGAATGGCGTTGTCGATCTCACATGCCGTTCACGTTTGCTCCCGAGTCCCACGCCAATCGGCTCGCTCTTTCCTCATGGATAAATACTTACCAGACTTTGAATCTCACGTCTTTTGTTGCATGAATCTGATGTTTTGCGTCTGAACAATCTCATCGACTTTGTTGTCAACGGCTATCTCGAATCCTCCAGACTGCGGGGCATTGTGCAATATGGCCAGTCTGGTCTTCTTTCCACCTCCGCAATTTATGGCGGCATGCGGCTGGTTGATCGCGTCTAACTATCTCGGCATCGACCTCGAGTATCGTTGCCGGCATCTAATACGACTGTCTTATCTATCACTCCATCTATCCGTGCGATAGCACATGCTGTTATTGCCCAGCAACACCCATGTCTTCCACAGCATCAGGTCTGTCCCACGTCTCCTTCTCAAGTGCTCGCACCTCTTCGAGCAATCGTCTCACTTTCTCACTGTTCTCTTTCTTTGCTTCCTCCTGCAACTTCCATGTCTTGCGGAATGCATCGACCATGAATGGCAATAGAGGTGCCTTTTTACCTGCCCGATAATCGTACACGACTATGTCCTCCACACATCGTGCTGCTGGCCTTTGCTGCAGCTCTGACATGATGACGACGTCCAAGACAAAAGAGTCTGTTTCTGCCGTTGGTTCAGACGCGAGTTTGTGGTATACCGAGATATGGTCGGGCCAGGTCATCGGGAATTTGTAGTTAGTAGTGATAGACCTCAGGATCAAGCCCAGACTCTTGGGTGTCATGAGTTCGATCCATTCCTTCTTGTGCTTGGGATCAATATCCACGGCAAAATTTCTCGTCCAGTTGACGCGAGCTGATTCGGCATATCGGTTGTACATCACGTTGTTGACATGGCTGTTCGTCTTCTCAGCTTCTTCGTGCTTTCGCTTTCTTGCGTATACTATCACTCACCCCTTGATCGATCAGCCCTGTGCCGCACAAGTTGTGTGTAGCAGGGCAGACTCACCATACTGTCCATCTCTCCCCAAACGACCGCATGACGATAGAATCCTCTGCGATCCTCCAAGGTCAAGAAGCCCTCGCTGCCAGCAACCAATTCCCGCCAATCTTTTGCTACCGTCTCTAGTACGGCACCTGCTCTGGCTACCTGCTCAGCCTGCATTCCAAATGTCATACATTTGCCCAGTCGCTGCTTGACATCTGCTAGCCATCGTGGGCTCAACTTCTCGGTCGCTGGTTCGGTAGTGGTGGAGCGATGGCGTGAGTATGCGGAACGGACGACATTCTGAGCAGCTAGCGGTCTAGCATACACTGGCGCAAGAGGGCGAATAGCGACACGCATGACTGAAGTGTAGGGACAACCAGCAGAAACCAGCAACCTTGGTGGAATTAAAGATGCACAACAAACCTCAGGAACCACACGGGAAGGATTGCCGAGGTGCATATTCGCATCCACTTGTCGTCTCCCCCGCAAACCCATCAGCACGGCGTCATGGGTTTTGCACACACACCTCATGCCTGCAGTCCCGTTTTGTGGCATCTGCAGAGGGAGTTTCTTTCAACTACATACCATTCCTGCTGCCTTGATATCGAGGCTTTTCTCACGCTTGACTACGAGGTTGTTGCAATCATGAGTTCTCCAACATCACTGCGTCATCAGGTTATTCGCATCTACAAGGAGCTGCTCTATCTAGGCCGCGAATACCCACTAGGATACGAGTACTTTCGTCCACGCTTGCATAAAGCGTTCTCTAGCAAGGCGAACCTCACGAATGAGACTGAGATCAAGAAGGGGATTGAAAGTGCAGAATACGTCAAGAAGGAGATCGAAGCATTGTGAGTGCTAACCCAACCAGTGGGGATCATATTTCATCTATCTACTGAGACGAGCAGAGGAAGATGTTCTGTTGTTCCACGTTCCTCCCTGTCCATAATACATGAGGTCTAGATCTTGTACAGACATAGACTGACAGTGTACAGATATTACCTCAAACGCTACCGAGCTCTGAAACAACGATACTCCACACCACAGTGAGGTGAGGAAGTATCAAGCAACTTGAGAGCAGATCGAAATACCAGATTTCCATTGCTCAAGCGCCATCCTCACACTTGGTAGCCCACCAAGCTCCAATCTCCAAAACCTCACTACCACCGCCGCTATTCTCTTGATCCAGCAGTGAAGTCATCATACCAGCCCACCAACGCGTCCACTCTTCAGAATTCTTGCCACTGGCCTCTTTAAGCAACGGTTCCAAAGACTCAATCTTTTGGATCACGGTGAGCATGGCTGTGGAGCGAACGGCGGCTTGATCGTCTGTGAGCATGACTTCACCACTGGTCTTTGATTTGCTCGCTTTTGGTGAGATGGTGCCGAACAGATTGCCGCTGCTGCCTGAGCGGATGAGTTTGCCCTCTGAGTCTTTTTCCCAGCGCATTTGGCCTAGGGGGATGGCGATACGACGGGAAGTCACGTCTACGAGGGCGGTTTCTTGATAGAGAATTTCGGCCATGCGAGTGCAGGGCGAGGAGGGCAGATTTAGTTTGTCCAGGGCAGCGTGGATCCAGATGTTGGAGTCGGCAATATATCTGTTTTGGGCGGGAGCAAAAGGTGTAGCTGTAGAGATGAGATAGGTTTTTGTGTCTCTGCATGTCTTTTCCTCTTCCGCTGTCATTCCTCTGGGAGGTAGGGGTTGTGGTAGTAGACAGCGCAATACATGGTCTGATTCCCAAATCTCGAGTGTGCCTTTGGGAGCCAGGATGCGCATTATTTCGTCCATGAAACGCTGTGTTTCCAGTCCCATGTGTACCGTCAAGGACAAATCCTTCAGCATGATATAATCAAACTCATTATTCTCGAACGGCCAAGGGAAGCGTCGGAAATCATGCTGTTTGAATCTCCAATTCACACCCTGACGACGAAGATCCGGTGCCAGCGGCGCAAAGTCCAGACCCGTAAACTCGACATTGGGGTGTCCCAAACTAGTAAACCACTCATGACAAGTTCCCGTCCAGAAAGCGCTTCCACAACCTAACTCTAAGACTCTTTTTGGCACATCTTTTGCAATGTTGGGTACGCAGGATGGCTTGCCTAGGATCGTGGCGCCGAGTAGTGTTCGTAGCGATTGACGTTGAATTTCTGAAAGATCGCATGGAAGAGGGTATGGTGCATCGCGTAGATATCGGCGGCCGTGTCGCAGTTCAAAAGGATTGGCGAGTAGATTCTGCGAGGAATTGCTGGCGACGGAGGAAATACTATCGCATGTGCCTTGTCGGTCGCGAAGTGTTGCTGCTTCCATGTCTCCGGGTTTGGTTGTAGTGTCTGAGGAAGCAGAGTCCTTTCTGTATAAACTAAAAAGAGGGTCGGAGGTGGCTGTTGCACCCGAGTGTTGTCTGCGACGTGATCTGCGAAAAGGCGAAGTAGAGCGGGACAGCGAGAGTGGTGAGTTTGGAGGCGAGGACGGGAGAGAAGCAGCGGGAGAGGAGGGCGAAGAGGGCTGATAAGAATGGTTCACATGGCCAGAAGAAGTGCGCAGCGACTGGCGGCGATGGACATTACTGTATCTGGGCGCTTTGTCTGAATAATAAAAATAGGCGAAGCCATCCATGGCGGGACTTTCGGATTGGGACGACTCCAAGACCCACAACGACTCGAGAAGCTCGAACGCTCCAACACTGTGCACGGGCTCTGGTGCGGAGAGGGTGTGTCTCTGACTCTTCGGAGAGAGACCTCAGACGACAGAGACGCCGTTTCGATAAGATAGTGGGCCGTTGGAGGATGAAGCAATAATGTGTTTGAGGACCTGGGTACTTTGAGGCTGGTATCAATATAATGCTTCGTCAACAGTATCTGATGTCTGGATCAAACAGGTCAGCAAGGCGGCAGACCACAAGTACTGTAAATTTGTGAGACGCTGAGAATCGAATGAACGCGTCAAGTTAGGGTGATGCAAGCACGACATCCGAAACAGCAAAGAGAAGAGACATAGCTATATACTCCCCTCACATCCGCGAGGAACAGAGTTCGTAGTCGCTTAGAGTGTACATCTCATGACCCGTCCTCAGCTGGCACGCTTGTACAGCCCCGCGTTTGATCGAAATGCTATGGTTAAATCAAAGGGGCCTCTGAAGACTGAGCCTTTGGTCCTTTCAGCCTCCCTTCCCACTTCTTGCTGTTGCTGGCTGTCAAGAATGGGGTGTGGCTGTCTGTCGGGAATTAGAGATCTGACGGGAATGGCCCTTGCAGAAGCCGGATTGCGAAGCCGCTGTCTCTTGTCCAGAGCTGCGGGCCGAGGGTGGGTGGTAGCTAGAGGATCTGATACGAAGATGCTTCAGAGAGAGCTGCTGATCATATTACGGCTGTCTTCAATTGATGGGAGCACGTAGATGAAACAGGGCATGCGAGCTGTAAAGGTCGTGTGCAGATTTCGAAGTTCGATGTGTGCAACTTGGTGTGCTAGCAGGCACTTCTACTTGGGAAAGAGGACAGAAAGCAACTGGACGAGAGCAGTCTTTGAAGCTTGACTTGTTGGCAGAGAATGATTGGCCGTCGAGCATTGATAACCAACATCTGTGTGTACAACCCAATGCGCCAGCAGAACTCAAGGCTGTTCTATAGTAGATATCAAGTTCGAGGCTGTCGCCTTAGGAAACATTTGGAAGAGAGTGAGTTGGCAGCAGACTCGTCTTTGTCTTGGCACCAGCGTTTCCGTATCCAAAGCTGGCTGGGCAAGACCGCACTTCCCCCGTCATCACGACCTCCATCTGGCGACAAGGTGTAGTATTCTTCCCGACGAGCATTGAGTGCTGAGGGTGAGTTGTTTGCCCTGTTCTGTACCCTGCCGAGCTCGCATCCGCCGAGACGGAGCGTCGTACGAGCATCCAGCCTGTGACTAAGAGCCTGACACTGACCATCGTCGTCCTCCAGCAAAGCACATACTTGGCCCTCGATTATCCAACATCGCCATCGCTCGCTATCTACCCACCACTCTGTCACGTACGCCCGCTCAGACACCGCGTCCGATATACACAAGCACCCAGCGCCGACCCTCGCCATCTTACTTCCGCTTTGCTCAGCTCGCTCTCGCCCCGAACACGTCGCGAAGCTCTCTCTACCGACAGCGCGCCCTCCGTCCGCCTTCACGCCGCCGCTCTCGCTCAGCCAACCCAGCAGCGGCTGGCCATTTTGACACGTGGGATTGGTTCAATGTTGAAGAAAAGAAGAAGCCGTCGCCCGTCTCTCGTCACCGCCTCCCTCCATTCCTAGATGGCCGATGGTGCCTTTCGGTTCCAA